>JBBPBX010052273.1:0-10054 GCA_038048925.1 Garcialebias charrua
AGACAGTAAATCTTCCAAAACTCTCATTAATAAACCCTCCCTGAATAAAAAAATTACAGATGTTACCTGATGGCGCAGACATAATTTAAAAATGCATACATAGCAACGTGTTTGCTCCGGGCTCTCGGCTAATATTTTTAGAAGCTATCTTGGCTAACAAGAGTCCCTGACACCGGTCACGTCTGAGATATATCATTTTAAGACAGTAAATCTTCCAAAACTCTCATTAATAAACCCTCCCCGAATAAAAAGAAACGAGATGTTACCTGATGGCGCAGACATAATTTAAAAATACATCATTAGCAACGTGTTTGCTCCGGGCACTCGGCTAATGTTTGTTAGCTGCTATGTCGGCTTATTACCGGTTGCGTCAGCGATATATCATTTTAAGACAGTAAATCATCCAAAACTCTCATTAATATCCCTCCCCGAATAAAAAGAATTACCTGATCGCGCAGACATAATTTAAAAATACATCATTAGCAACGTGTTTGCTCCGGGCACTCGGCTAATGTTTGTTAGCTGCTATGTCGGCTTATTACCGGTTGCGTCAGCGATATATCATTTTAAGACAGTAAATCATCCAAAACTCTCATTAATATCCCTCCCCGAATAAAAAGAATTACCTGATCGCGCAGACATAATTTAAAAATACATCATTAGCAACGTGTTTGCTCCGGGCACTCGGCTAATGTTTGTTAGCTGCTATGTCGGCTTATTACCGGTTGCGTCAGCGATATATCATTTTAAGACAGTAAATCATCCAAAACTCTCATTAATATCCCTCCCCGAATAGAAGGAAACTACAGATGTTACCTGATGGCGCAGACATAATTTAAAAATACATCATTAGCAACGTGGCCTGTATCGCGGCTATTGTGTTAGCTATCTGATTCGGCTAGCTTGTTAGCAGCGAACAAACATAATCTGCCGTGATAATTGGCTTTATACACTCAAAGTGTATAAAGTAAAACAACATGAACTCACGTAAAATAAATAGTTTATAATCTAAAACACTACACACCTCCGATTATGTTTACACAAAGACTTACTCATCTCCTGGACAGTCTTCCGATGGTCCCTGCGTTGTTTCGACATGGTAGCTCCTGTGGGACTTTCTTCTGTAGATTTTCTTTTAAAAATAGTAGGAATAGCATCCGGTTTTAAAAGTCTTCTGAATCTTACTGGTAATCCTAAAGATTCTTTTATACCAGGTGCTGAAAACAATCGGCAGTGAAATGGTCGCTGCAGACATAGGACTCCTGGAACCCACCGGTCTTTGTCTGGTCCATTCTTGACAAAGTTTGTCATCTTTTGGAAATTTGTGAAGGCTCACTTGTTCACTGCTGATATTAGAACACACAAATGCACTACAACGTGACGGCATTTTTCAAGTTACACAAATAAAAGGCGATCCTTCAGGAAATGAATAGTATGGCAAGCAGTTAACACACCTAATAAACGGGCAAGGCTCTGCCTTCTGCCCGTTGTGACGTTGATGACTGGTGACGACGACTGGTGATGACGTATTGCGGAAATGCGCGGAATTTCAGGGGCGTATCCCAGCAAATACCAGAGAAAAATTTAGCATAATTTCGAATAAAATTTTAATATGTTTATAATTTATTATGCAAAAACGACCAGAGCTCAATGATATAAGATATATATGTTCTGACAAATATTCAAATTTACAAAATCATGTCACAATACCTTTAAATAATATTGGCAGCTGTGGTCAGAGGAACATGAAGCTTCACTGAGATGGTCTCTTTAGCTTTGACCTTTAACATGAATTCCTATACTGTAATCTTTTTTCTGAACTCCAAGTGGCACTGCCCTACTTTTCTGCTCCATGTTCAGTGTGGTCACACAACCATAGCTATAAAATAGGCTGAATGGGTGATGAAACTATACTGAAATACCGTTTAAGGTCAAACACAACTATAACGCAAAGATAAATAGTGTTTTAAAGCTGAGGTCCCCAGCCCTGGTCCTCGTGATCCACTGTCCTGCAAAGTTTTATGTTTCCAGCTTCAACACACCTGATTCAAACACTTGAATTACCTACTCAGACTGTCACCAAGTTTAACAGAAGCCTGTCAATGACTCGTTCATTCTAGTCAGGCGTGTTGAAGCAGAAAAATGGTTAAAACCTGCAGGGCAGTGGGCCACGAGGAGCAGGGTTACAGACCTCGGTCTTAAAGGGATTGTGACATGATTTTTTTACTATTCATAAAATTGCTCAAAATATATATATTTTATCATTTAAATATGTTTGTTTTTGCAAACAAAATGATAAATCACTTTAATTTTGCTTTAAAAGTGATTTTGAACTTCAAGCCGTGTTTAATCATGGGAAATCCCATTACACACGAACGCACCATCTGTGATGTCACACCGGGCAGAGCTCTGGGCTTGTCACAGTGCGCAGGTATGAGCAGCTCGACATGAAGGAAGTCTGATACAGCATCAGACCTAAATTAGATCCTGTTGTTTCTTGTTCCATCACCCAAACAATTTTCTGCTTCCCAAAATGAAGACAAATAGCTCAAATCTTCACATAGATTGCTAAATTCGTCCAGTTTTAAATTGTCCGCTATTAAAGACACCACAGCCCTCTGCCCAGTGTGACATCACATATGGTGCGTTCGAGTGTAATCGGATTTCCCATGATTAAACACGGCTTGAAGTTCAAAATCACTTTTAAAGCAAAATTAAAGTGATTTATCATTTTGTTTGCAAAAACAAACATATTTAAATGATAAAATATATATATTTTGAGCAATTTTATGAATAGTAAAAAAATCATGTCACAATCCCTTTAAAGGGCACTAACAAATCAGTCTTTATTGTTTTTGCACTCTTTAAACAAACGATGGCCAGCAAGTCATTTAATGATGCCGTCTTACATGATGTCTCCATCTGGTGTTTTAAAGGTTGTCTCTGACAGATCAGCCACAACAGTTGCAGCCTGCAGCCCTTTGCTTGTTGGTACGCCTGAAGAAAACATGTTTTTTTAATTACTCTTTAATAAGACAAGCTAGTTGAAGTTACCAAAACTTTCAGGCATTAGTGTGAGTTCATTCTGTGCTGACTTCACCTGGCGCTCCAGTGAAGGTCAGAGCGTAGATAACCGTCTCCCCTTGAACAGTGAAAAGAAGCCGACTTCCATCTGGACTCCAGCAGCCGGACTAAAACAGTTAAACACACAACTTAGACAATATTCTGTCACGTATAAACAAACAAAAAGTTCAAACACAATCAGTTTTCACCTGGCAGCGTCCGTTTATACACGGCCAGCGCTCACAGGTCCACATCCTGGTCTCCCAGACCCTAAAAAATAAATTTATTTATCTTTACCTACGTGGAAGAGCTTTTTATGGCGCAAAACCTTCACATGTTCAAAAATATTTATGAAAATAGAGTGACCCTCTGGCAGTAATTAACATGAGTTTATACTTAAAAATGTGCTATAGTAGATTTAAAATGGAGGAAGCTGTTGATGTCTGTGGTGTTATAGGACCTGAACAAGGCGGATGGCGTGGAGGCCAGGACGTGGCTGCTGTCTGGTGACCAGGACAGGAAGGTGACGCCACCTCCTCCGACACGCTGAAGGGGCACACAGCTCTCTGCAGCCACATCCCAAACCAGCATGGCCGTATCCATCGGCGAGGCCGACAAGAGGAGGGACCCGCTTGGAGACCAGGCGATGGACGTGACCGGAGAGTGTCCAGGATGAGACAAAACCTGAGCACAACCTGACGAAGGCCTGAGCAGGTCGAGAGAGACACAGGTGGATTAAATCAAAACTGCAGCTCAGGATTGTTCAGTTTTAAGGCTGCTGCAAATTTAAAGCAAGAAAAATAAGTTTAATTTCTTTCACAGAAGTAAAACTTTAACTGTTAAAAGGGTTAACATGGAAACTAACGTTTTGTGAGAGCTCATGCTCGGAGTATTTGTTGTGAATGACTGTCAGCTACTACCACATATTAGCTGAATATCTGTAAAACTATATTATTAAATCTGCTCATGCTCGGAGTATTTGTTGTGAATGACTGTCAGCTACTACCACATTTTAGCTGAATATCTGTAAAACTATATTATTAAATCTGTTTATAGTGTTGCATAGTATTAATCAGCTGTGATGGTCTTCTTATTACATTTATTCTTTATTATTTGAATTCACCTCTTAGTGGTGAGCGATAATTAATATTTTTTGACACACTGCAATGTTTTTTTCTCTCTTAAGATCATTTTATTGCTTTCATCTACAGTCCTTTGCTGGTTAATTGTTTTTTAAAAAGCAATCAAAATTATAATTTTTTTCCTCCACTACGGTATTTATAACAAATGAAAATGTCAGTCTATTCATTTTTTAAAACTTAATTTAAACAAAAGTGACAAAATACAAATATTTTTGTCCAGTTTTCAGATTTTAAACAACCGTAATATTCAGCTGATAAATCAAAGGCTTTAATTAATAAGTGTAATGTTTTCTATATCAAACAAAGGAATAGACGTCCAACTTCAGTGTCTATATTTTGGCAAGAAAAACATCAAAGCTCTTAATAATTGTAAAGAGACCTGAAGGTGGAAACTTAGAAAGACGTCCTATTTTTGTGGGACAGTTGTGACCAAAGTGCCATATGATCAAGATGATCAAAGTCAACCCTTTGACTGATGATGTCATCAGTCAGGAACTGACTTCCTGCTGAACCGCTGAGACAGGAAATGTGCAGTTTCAGTCAATCTATTGGAAAGATGAACTTCATGATTACTTATTCTAACACAACCTGGATGGGAAAATCAACATCATTCCTATATGAGTCAAGAAGTTTTGTTTGGGCCCATGACCACAGATCTGACCCCACACAGCTGGGATACTCCTGAGAGAGATGGAGTTGTAAACTTTGTGGTCAAGCTGTGGCTGAAGAAAAAGGGCTGAGGCCTACAAAAGGTCTTTTTGTGTGGATTATTTTGCATGATCATAAGGAGGAGGAGGATGTGAGTTTATCCTCTTTGTCATGTAAAGAGGAGCTGGTAAGTTGCATCTTTATTTGCACAATAATAAACAGTAAACAAAAAATTACAAACAAGTGAAAAGAAGGTCTCCCTGTGGACTTTTGGTACATTTTACTAGTAATTGCACTTGCATCATCTCTTAGGGCCAGTTTACACGGCGCGTATTTTGAGTGTAACCGCTACTTTCTCTTTGCGACTTTGCTTATCGCCTACACGACACCGCTGGCCCCCCTCTATGACACCGATAGTTTTCTGAGCCTGCTCCCAAAGTGGAACTTTTTCGCTGCACCCCCGCTGATAATGTAAACATCTCCTGCTGATCTTTTGTGTCAACCACATGCGCGCAGCCCGCACGCGCGGGGCAGGCTGACATTTCACGTGTCACGCTGCTCAATATAACAGTTTAACAATAATAAACAGTATTTATGTTAGCGTGGGAGATGTTTAAATTTATCTGAACTGTACAGTATCTATCTGGACTCGTTACATTTTTTAAACAGTGCGTAACGTGCTGTGAAAATGAAGACACCAGGTTTATTTTTTATTTATTTATTCAGCAGCACAAATTTTACAACACAAACACTGAGAATTAAACTGAACACACTATTAAAAACACGTGAACCGAACTGTAACTACGTTAATGAACTGGACTCTTGCTGTGTGTTCATCTGGACCCATCAGAACCGCCGAACCGTCTGCCTGTTTGTTGGAACGAGTCGACAGCTTCTGCACCTGGCAGAAATAAATAAATAAATAAATAAAAACTCCGTTGTTGTGTGATCAAAGTAAACACAAGCAAACATATAAGAACGTTGATTTACCTGCTGTAAGTCAGCTGTTCATCACGGAGTAAAGTCAGACTTCATCCTCATCGACTCGGTTCTGGTCCACAGTCAGCAACTGGTGCAGCTTGTTAGATGAAGAGGTCCCGGCCGCTTGGTGTCAAATGTGTCGACTCTTATCCAAAATCCAGCTTTAACTTGTTGTTGTTAGCTCAGCTTTTAGCACAAAAGAAACTAGCAGACTGCCAGCAGAGTGACGCAGCACACATGCGCAGTGGGTGAAGGTTCAGCAGGACGCATGCGCAGTGGGTGTAAGCGGGGGGGCATGAGGGAGGGGGGAGATTCGAGCAGATCCATGTCAGATCCGTGTCAACGCAAAACTTTTAAACTAATTAACATGCCCAAAAGTTACGTTTCCCCCACACAGTGTCCGTGTAAACAGGGCCTTAGTCACAAATTGCATTTTTAATCTTTTATTTTGACATAATTATGTAATTTGTCCTCTGCACAATACTTTTAAAATATTTTTCCCTTTCAACAGCATTTGCCTACAAACCACAAACTTAATGTGTCTCCTGGGTGTCTTTCTGTGTCCGTTGCAAGACTTCTCTTAAATTTTAATCTGCTGGTTCTGTCCAAGTATAGCTAAAACACACAAGTTGAGGAGTACTCCCTCTACTCAGAGGAGTGAAAGGGGAGATGCTGGCCCTGATGGCAATCTGCGTCCTTGATGAGTCCCCAAGCCGCTGCTTGGACAACAAAGCAGTGAATTGCAGTTTTTTGGCCTTGTAGCATTTAGGCAGTTTCTAGTTAAAACCCTGGTAATCCTGTGGGTTTTTCATAGTAATGTGATGCTGTTTGCAGTCTGGACTGTTCTAGTGAGTAAAAATGAGTTCAGTTACCTAGAAATGACCGGATCACCGACAGGTGGAAATGCTCCTTGGGTTTTGGTTTGTGGGAAGTTCTGATTAAAGGCGTCTGATCTCCCTTCCTTTCTCTTTATTTTTAAATTCTAAGCATATACAGTATATATATATATATATTTTTTATATTTAAATACTCTTAAAGGGCGAGAGAGGCCCTGGATTCAACACACCTGGTGGACAGTGAGCAGGGGTCCACGTGCCACACCAGTAAACAGTTCTGACAGGCGACAGCAAGATCAGACGCACACAGGGGCTTCCACTGCATCGCTGCAACGTTCTTCTGCAGACGGTGCTTCAGTGTGGGAGTTATGGCACTGAACAGAGAACAAAGAATTAAGAAGGATATGATAAGAAGCACAACTAGAAAATAAAAAAGTCAGCGCTTCAGATTAACAGCTGTGAACATCTGCCTTCGCACCACTGAGCTCTTGTTGAAGGTTTAGTTGTGGTACCTTTTGGGGTTGTAGATCTTGACGGAGTCATCCAACAAGGCGACAGCAAATTTATCAGTGTGAGGATGCCAGGCGAAGGCTCGCACCACACAGTCAGACCTGGAAACACACATCAGTGCTTTAACAAACCTAAACAAAGATTGAAAACGTGCAGAAATATTACACGTTTACTGAGCTGTGCTTCTACTGTCTACCCTTCTTGTTACAGATTATTTTAATGACAAATACTTGAACCGGTATTCAGAGTACAAAACACATTTTATGCAAGTTTTACAACTGACAAAAGCTTCTGCTGCTCAACTTCTTCATAAAAAATCAGATTTTAGGTGACGAAAGAAAAAAATAAAGACCTAGCCTTCCTTGAAGGAATGCATGTCACCCTCAAGGTTTAATGTCCGAGTTTAGATTAAGGTAATCTCATGTTGACAAAGTTAGAGCCATTTTGGTCAAATCTTGAAAATATTGTTACTGTACGTGCACAACCTGTTAAACCTTGGTATCAGTTACCATATCAGATTTTAGACCAACATCAAAAAAACCGTTATACCGATCCTTGTGTTGTCGAAAGTCAGTTGGCTGTGTCAGTCATCTTGAATTTACAGTAGTCCCTCGCTACTTCGCGGTTCGTTTATTGCGGACTTGCTCTATTGCGTTTTTTTTAAATAAGGGTGGACATGACACAAATGGCTGATTGACGGATGAGCCGCACGATCGGCATGACATTTTTATTTAAAATAGCTGCAGAAAAAGCTTCCTCCTGCCTTTGTGCAGCCCTTACTGCAGGATAAACTTCCTGCTGCAGCTGATCAGCTGTTTCTCCATGCAGAGCGGGGAAGTGGGCGTGGCCAAGAGCACTTGCAGGTGGCTGAGAGGAGGCAGAGAGCTAACATCAAGACATTCTGTGCTCTTTTAGTGTTTAGAAACATTGCTTAGAATATTGCAAGAGTGTGGGATTGGTTTAAAACGCCTTAATTACTACTTGCTACTTGTACTACTATCTCTACTTCACAGATTCACTTATCGTAGGGCTTCAGGGTACGGATCCCTCACAATAAACAAGGGACTGCTGTACTTTTGAAGTTAATCAGGCAAAAATGCAATGACCAAATGGTCACTTACCAGTTCAGCACCTGTGAGAACTCAGCGATCATGTCCTCACTGCTCAACTTTAACAGGAAACAAGCAGGAGAATAACTTTGAGCAACTCATGACACACCTTCAGAACAGACACATATTTAACCATCAGACATGCTTACTGTGACGTGAGGAAACAGAGAACCGTGGAACGAGGAGGCCCACTGGAGCAAGGCCAGGATGCAACCAGATGTCACCGACAGCCACTTGGGCACTGAAAGAAGTTGCAGCAGAGTTACTGGGCTTGCAGTGCTCACCATGTGCAGCATGAGGAAGTGCGTCACGTACCCTCTGCATGAGAGGTGGTAATTTCATTGAGCAGCCCAGTGAGGCCACCATCCCGCCTGGAACAGACAGAAGTTTAATAAATGATCTCTTAAAGCCACAGAGTTAATATCGTCACTATGATGTCATGCTTTAAAGACTGACGCCAGCTGCAGAGAAAGAAACATGAACAAATGTTTGGTGATTTGCATGACTGAGGTGCAGAAGTGTCCTTTCATTAAACTGAGATGCTTTTTTTGTTCAGTGGAATTTGAATCTTCTTGATTTTCTTTTTGTCTCTTTTGAAACTTTGGACTGAAAGCATGTGCACACACACAGAACCACCACGCTTGAAAGAAGGTCAAACATCTGCCGTTCCTCAGAGCATCTTTTAAATGTTTGGCTTTTTTTTCAAAAAGATTGATGATTAATTGATTAAGTCAAAAAATGTTGGAAAATGTTAATGTTTCTGTGCTGAATAACTCACATTTTCTGCACTTTTTCATTTTACAAGAATCTGGTATAAATGACGGCTCAAACTCCAGAGAAGGATCAAAACTAAAACTATTGTTGGTTCAACTGAAAAATGGCACCTGCCTCACATTATACCTGCGATAAGATCTTTAACTATACAGTACTGTGTATATAAAGGAACATTTAAATGTTAGGCAGGTACTGTCTCATTAGTACAATTGTATCACTTTTTATTTATATTAATATTGTAGATATTTTGTATTTAGATGTTGAACAAGATTATATTGGATTTTTAGGATGTATGAAATAAAGTGTACAAAAAAAGTTTAGGTTTTACATAAATGTGCATGCTGATCAAAAAGACACGGAAATAGAAAGTACTTGTATCAATGAAATTTAAATTATTCGTTAAGCTGGTAATGAACAAAATGCAGATTGAAGAAAATTTCCAACCGTAAAGGAATAAAAAAAACTGATTAACTAGAAACTTTTCAAAGCTTTTTAGTTTTTTTTTTGCATTAGGCTAATTTCTTGTCCCTAGGTGAGAGTGTGACCTGTCTGCCCCCGGTCTCTCAGTGACTCCCGCAATCCAGAAAGGAACAAGCAGGTAAAGATAATAGGGGAGTGGTGGTGCAGAGGTTAGAGAAGATGGGCCTGTGATCGGAAAGTTGTAGGTTCAACTCCCCAGGCTGACAACATCAAAATGTGGGTGGAAAAGGTGAAGCATCCCACACCTGCCTCCACCCTCATTTGCCCCATTCTGGGCCCTTGAGCAAGGCCCTTAACCTCCACCATCTGCTCCGAAACAGGTCTCTCATGAAAATGAGTCCTGGTGACTCAATGAGATTACCTGTATAACTAAAGGGTCAATAAATTATGGATGGATAGCTAAATGCATGAAAATGTATGGACTGCTGACATTTAGCTTTGATAAAAATAAAAAATCCATGTTTATAATAATAATAATTATTATTATCATTTTTTTTTTGTTTTAACATTT
>JBBPBX010052273.1:10186-24268 GCA_038048925.1 Garcialebias charrua
ACTACGACTCCAACATAATGAATTACGTAGTTTCTGCTCCAAGTGAACATTTGAGGTGTTTTCTGCACACCTCACATGGATTTCCTGCTGAATCATATCTTAAATCAAACAAATGGTGCACACACTAACAAGTCCAGATGTATAAAACTGTGCACACACAAATCCAAGCACAATTCCTTTATATTTACCAATAAATGTGGAATTGAGTGCATGAGCCAGCTCCTTTGTCACAGCTCCATTTAAATGTGCAAATACAGTAGATGCAAAGATGTCCTGCACGTGTGATCCTAGTCTCTGATCAAAAATCTTGACTGCACGTGTGAAGAAGAGGATGTTTACATAATGCGAGGTGAAGATGCTCTTCAATAGAGTGGAGGCTCATAGTGCTGAGCACAAGAGGAGTGACAGTGTGTGAAGCTGTCGTCGTGGTCAGAGTAGCACACATAGAAGTAAAAAAAAAAAAGGTGGATTATTTACAAAGTGTGCTGAATTTAACCCTCTTCTGTTAATGTCAGACACCACTCACATGGATTACTCACAGTATGATTGTAAATAAATGCAAAAGCATGCTGAGGGAATGGACGAGGCTGAGGCATTTCAAACTTTATGCATGTGCTCATCAACATAACTACTGTAAATACAGAGGTCATTAAAGGCTTGGTACCACACGTAGAAACTTTTGTTTAATTATCAATAAACAGGAAGTCCCCCCAATGGATGAAGCCGGCCACGTCCCGCACAGAAGTCACCTTACAAAATTTAAGTGGGCGGAGCGAAACCAAAAAAGGCGTGGAGCAGAACTGAGGTAAATGTGTACCGGAGGTCTCCCATGTGACATTTAGAAAACACAGTGAATTAACTCACTTTAGTAATCCTCTTTGTGATTAACTACGGTATTTTTAAAACTAATTACAAGGTCACTGCAAGTCATCACCAGTAGTCAGTTTGTTGTTCAATCCTGCGATGCACGTGGTCGCCACTACTGTCAACACTTCATCACATTATTGAGCTACAGCACTGCAGCTTACCTTTTCTCATGTCAGCTAGTTCGGCTCTGTTATACCTCGCTCGGCAGCACAGTGGCGCACAAGAGGTGAGCTGTTTTTGACCCCATCGTCTTCTCTGTCCATTCAGAAGACACATCAAGAAGGCCAGAACACTTCTCAGTCCCAGACTAATGCCGGGTACCCACCAAACGCATCGAAACGCTCCTGCCGTCCCCTTTTGGCTGCTTGTCACTGTTCACACTGAAGACGCGTCTGATGACGCGCATTGGGAGGAGGCAGAGGAGGGGTCTGGCTCCTTTTCCGGTCGGGTTGTTCGTTTCATGCACACCGGGCAGATAAAATCAGCTGCACGTGAGCCTCGTTACTACTTGAGTGGGTTTTCTACGAGCCGAACTGCAGCTCCAAAAGTCTTTGTTGAGATTAAAACGTTTTTTTTTTATGTTTGGGGTGATCGTACGCTCGAGCGGACAGCAGCAACTGTAAAAATGCCAAGTTTCTTACCGGAGGCTGGTTTCTTCATGGAGGCTCGATGGGGTAAGTTTAAAAAGTCCAAAAAAAGTCCCGTTGTCGTTGCGTCATCACATAGCAGAGTCTCTCCCGATTGGTTGCTGCGACGCGTCGAGCAGCCAAAGGTCAACTAGGCGAACTTTGGCGGCTCAACACTTCGGCTGCGTCGCGTGCGCGGAAATGAACTGCCGCGCGCTGCCGCGCCGCTTCACGATTCGACGCGCCTCGACGCATCTCCACATAAGACTTTCAATGTAAACCGGCCGCTTCCGCTGCCCGAAACGCGTTTGATCGGTACCCGGCATAAGGCGTTTTGTGAAATAACCTACAGACTAGTAATGATGTCAGGAAGACCAGATGTGTTTGGTGGAGAAAGGTTTGATGTGCATCAGTGGGTTTAACATTAGGATGATTAAATAAATTTCTCCAAGAAGCTCTCATCCCATCAATATACATACATACTGTAATCATACCAATTTTAGTCTGTTCCTTTCTTGTTAGTCTGTCATTAGAATAAATGAATTGAATCAGGCTTACTAGCTGCAGTGTTGGTTAGTTGCATTTTTACATCTTTTATGGCTGACATGTAGATAATTTCACTCCACACAGCTGGCATGGCTCAGCTCAGGGGTGAGTGGCACAGTCCCTGTCAGTCTGCCAGTATACTCTGAAATGCCCCTAACGCTAGAAACCCCCATGTGCTCAGCAGGTCTGTGGATATATACAGTAGTCCTCGACTTACGGCGGTCTCGACTTACGGCAATTCAATGTTACGAACGCATCATATTAATAAAAATAGAAAATAAAATAATTTTTAAAAAAAAATTTATTAAAAAAAAAAAACGTGTTTAAATGTTCTTGATTTCATGTGTACAGCACTTTGTTGCAGCTGTGGTTGTTTTGAATGGCTTTATGAATAAAGTATTATTATTATTGTTATCTCGTTCTTTCGGTCATAACCCAGAGCTCATGACCATAGATGAGGGTGGGAACGTAGATCGATCGGTAAATTGAGAGCTTTGCCTTTTGACTCAGCTCTCTCTTCACCACGACAGACCCCGCTTCACTGCGGACGCTGCACCTATCCGCCTATCGATCTCACGCTCCAGTTTTCCCTCATTCGTGAACAAGACCCCGAGATACTTAAACTCCTCCACTTGGGGCAGGACCTCCTCCCCGACCCGGAGAAGGCATGCTACCCTTTTCCGGCTCAAGACCATGGCCTCGGATTTGGAGGAACTGATCCTCATCCCGGCCGCATCACATTCAGCTGCAAACCGCTCCAGCGAAAGCTGTAGATCACGATCTGATGAAGCCAATAGGCTCAATTTACCGACCGATCTACGTTCCCACCCTCATCTATGGTCATGAGCTCTGGGTTATGACCGAAAGAACGAGATCTCGGATACAAGCGGCTGAAATGAGTTTTCTCCGCAGGGTGTCTGGACTCTCCCTTAAGGCCGGTGCAGAGCTCCGCGTTGGACCGAGTCCCGCACCACGCGCGCGCGCTGCGTGTGCGGGGTTCTCAGCAGAGCACAGCGTGAAGCAGCGTGTGCTCTGCTTTCTTCTCACGTTCTCTGTGAACAGCTGCATGCGGAGGGGGTCAGTTCAGTCCCCCTCCGCGTGCAGCTGATTGGTCAGACACCGCGCTCCGCGTAGGCGCTCGTAAAATTGGAGCTTGGCGCGCTCGCGTGAACGTTCAAAGGGCTTGTGCAACGGCGACCTCACGGCGCTCACACAGCGGGGCGCCGCGCTCGCTCAAGCGCGGAGCTATGCGCCGGCCTTTAGAGATAGGGTGAGAAGCTCAGTCATCCGGGAGGGACTCGGAGTAGAGCCGCTGCTTCTCCACATCGAGAGGAGCCAGTTGAGGTGGCTCGGGCATCTGGTTAGGATGCCTCCTGGACGCCTCCCTGGTGAGGTGTTCCGGGCATGTCCCACCGGGAGGAGACCCAGAGGAAGACCCAGGACACGCTGGAGGGACTATGTTTCTCGGCTGGCCTGGGAACGCCTTGGGATTCCCCCAGAGGAGCTGCTCCAAGTGGCTGGGGAGAGGGAAGTCTGGGCCTCCCTACTTAGGCTGCTACCCCCGCGACCCGACCCCGGATAAGCGGAAGAAAATGGATGGATGGATATTATTGTTATTTTTAAGCCAATTTACGCAGTTTGCGGCAGTTTCCGTCAGTTTTCTGCAGTGCCCGCCAGCTTCGGTTAGCTCCGGCCTCGACAGCCGGCTTTGGATGGACTGTGTGTCCGATCAGAGGTTGCCTCATACGGATAAATGTGCTGGAAACGCTCTGTGAACTCTGTGGACGTTTCAGGCCCGGAGCAGCAGCCACCGATCGCTCCGCCGCACCGAGCTAACATGATAAAACGCGGAGAAACAGCTGCGGCAGACATGCTAACGGGCGCAGCTATTGGAGGGGCTAACATGCTAATGCCGGACCCACCGGGTACACGGAGCCGACGGGCGGCGGAGAGGCCTGCTGCGGCCAGGAGCTCACCTCGATGTCCGCCTGGCAGCCTCAGATGTTGGATGGACACCGAGCTAACATGCTAAAACGCGGAGAAACAGCTGCGACAGCCTTTTGGAGCGGCTAACATGCTAACGGGCGCAGCTATTGGAACGGCTAATATGCTAACGGGCGCAGCTATTGGAGCGGCTAACATGCTAACGGGCGCAGCTTGTTGGATGGACACTGCAGAGAAACGGCTCCCAGTAAGTTATTAACTCTTTTTCCCTTCATTATTGCTCTAAATGTATGGAGTTAACATGCTAACAGTCCTTCCTGTAAACAGTTTGGACCGCGTGAAGCAGCACGAAGCTGCAGAGCTCTGACGTGCAACGAGGTAACATGCTAAAAGATGGAGACAGCCTTGACCAGCTCACAGTAAAAAATTAACTATTTATTATGGTTCTAACTGTACTGTATGTGTCTTTTTAATTATTATGTAGGGTACAGTACTGTGTTAGGATAGGCAAAGTGCTTGGTAACTTGGTAACTGTACAGTACCGTACATGTACGTGTATAAGTGGCGGCTCGTGTGTTTTCCAACTTACGGCGATTTCCGTCTTACGAACGGCCGTAGGAACGGAACTCGTTCGTAAGTCGGGGACTACCTGTATATATATATATATCTACTTTCTCCGCAAGCTGAAAAGAGCTGGAGCTCAAACCCCCATCATGTGCCATAGAAAGTGTCCTGACCAGCTGCATCACGGTGTGGTTTGGTGCATGTACTGCATCCTGCCGCAAGTCCCTTCAGCGCATCGTGAGAGCAGCTGAGAAGATCGTCGGCACCTCCTTGCCCTCACTACAGGACTTACACAGTAACCGCCTCACTGGAAAAGCCCTCTGCATGGCAGGTGGTCCCACACACCCACTACACAGCTGCTTCAGCCTGCTGCCATCAGGGAGGAGACTGAGGAGTCTCCAGGCTCGAACCAGCAGACTGAGTGACAGCTCTGTTCACCAGGCAGTTAAGGCTGAGTTAGACTTTCGCTTTGGTCCGTAGGCTGGAGCGCGCGCGCCGCGCGTGCACTGTGCCGCACGGCGAAATGCGTTCATAGTTTCGCCCCTGTGTTTATGGTTGACGCACGGCGGAGCATGGCAAAGTGCTGTTCTTTTACGGGCCAGCAGGTGGCAGTAGCCTCTACAACATGTGCATATGTTACAAGAAAGGGTGTAGAAGAAGAAATCTACCGTAGAAGAAGAACTGTTTGACGTCACAACACAAACAAAATGGCTTCCCGCTCGCTTCATTCTTGAACTGTCTTTATTAGAGGAGCAAATTATAATAGAACAACAGTTATTGTGTCTTGCAATTTTAATGAGACGAAGAAGACGCAGAAGGAGATGGTATGTTCGGCCATTACACTCTCAGAGACGTACTGGTGGGGAATATAACATGCTGGTGATGCCGATGCGGAGAATTGACGAAGAAATGCACTTCAGTTACTTCCGCATGTCTGCACGCCGATTTGATGACCTGCTACATCGTATTTCGCCTTTCATACGACATGGAAGGACCCACAGCAGCCCTGTGACATTACCCGAGCGTTTGGCAGTGACTTTAAGAATCCTGGCTTCAGGTAGCAGCCAGAAAAGTGTAGCAGCCAGCTACAAACTTGGTGCAACTACGGTTTCCCTGATAGTCTCTGAGGTGTGCCAAGCTATATTGTATATTGCTATATGTATTTGAATGTTAATGATTTTAAATAAAATGAAACTACATTGAAATATCCACTTCAGCTTTCCGTCTGTTTTGTTTGCATATTGTATTTACAAAGCCACTAACAGTTGTATTACATAAAATTTGGTATGAAAGACTTTTTTATAATTGTAAGAACATTAGATGTTAGAATTATTTGGAAACCTGAAATGGCATTGTAAATATAAGTCCCATATTGCATTAAAATGAAGCATTGCTACCTGACACGAAAAATCTCAATGTGTAGTAGCCTTTATTTCACCAGGAATGTGAAGTGGAATGTGGAGAAACCTGTAGAGATAGTGTTTTGATTTTAATGTGTGCAAAAATTGCATGCTGTCTAAAAATAATTGATAAATGTGTAATTATGCATTACAAATGTATCATTTGAATCAAAGTCAAGTCAAAGTCAGCTTTATTCTCAAAACTGCAATATGTACAGGACATACACAGGATTGAAATTGCATTTCTCTCTGTCCCTCGGTGCAACAATAAATATTTAAACACTAAAACACAGTAGTATAAAAGTATAAAAAGTTTTCACCAACACCAACATTTAATAACCATAAACATAAATTGAAATAAACTGTAATACTGTCCTGAGTTTTTGCATAGTACTTTTTCATAGTAGTACAGTATAAAAGTATAAAATGTTTTCACCAACACCAACATTTAATAACCATAAACATAAAATGAAATAAAGTGTAATACTGTCCTGAGTTTTTGCATAGTACTTTTTCATAGTAGTATAAAAGTATAAAAAGTTTTCACCAACACCAACATTTAATATCCATAAACATAAAATGAAATAAAGTGTAATACTGTCCTGAGTTTTTGCATAGTACTTTTTCATAGTAGTATAAAAGTATAAAAAGTTTTCACCAACATTTAATAAACATAAAATGAAATAAAGTGTAATACTGTCCTGAGTTTTTGCATAGTACTTTTTCATAGTAGTATAAAAGTATAAAAAGTTTTCACCAACATTTAATAAACATAAAATGAAATAAAGTGTTAATACTGTCCTGAGTTTTTGCATAGTACTTTTTCATAGTAGTATAAAAGTATAAAAAGTTTTCACCAACACCAACGGAGTGAGCTGATGCTAGGGCTGTCGCTTCTGCTACTGCTGCTTGACCCTGGCAAGTGTCGAGGTGGTACGGGTATGGGCACCGTTGGACAGGGAGGAATTGGCGTGGAGGACCTGCGCAGAGGAAAACACCCTGCATTTGAAGTACTGCCAGTTTCATGGCCAGTAGGCGTGAGGTTGTGAGAGACGATGGGTGTGATGTACTCATGGTCGATGGTGGTGAGGGTCTGGTCGATAGGGGTGAAGGTCTGGTCCATGGGGGTGACGGTCTGGTCGAGGCACCATGTATCGTCCTGTGCTTGGCTCTGTGGTGTTTCTTCAGGCTAAAAAACAGACATTGACATCCATCAGTACAAAATGAAACGGTAACGGATACAATGCACATATGTGTTAAATAAAAACAAATGTTTGTGTAATTGTTAGCTTAATAAACAGAAGGTGAAGCATCAACAGACATATAGGCTAAATTTGTTTACAGTTGAGGTGTGCAGATCTAAAATGGTTATTTCCACTATTTCACATTTACTGGTCAGCAGCTTGATTTATATTTTCATTAAGCCATGTTTTGGTCATTCATTCTCACAGTTTATTGTTTATATCAATGACTACAAAGGGGAAACAACACGGCAGGCTGCACAGCATGGCCTGCTGTATTCCATGCTAAGCTAGCTGTAATAAAAGCAGTACTAACTTTTTTTTTCTTTCATTTTTACCTCTTTTTCCATATTTGTGTCCTTTTCTCTGTGTTTTATAAAACTCGACAGCCAACTCAGCTCCACAACGAGGATTGGCACCGGTTTGTTGGTGCCAGGATCGCCACTTCTGATCACCCTCTTTTTGGCCTTCACGAAGCGATCCCGCATGTTTTTCTTCCTCCTTCTGCATCGCTTCTGCAATCTCCTTCCATGAACTCTGTGCCAGTTGCACATCTTTGTGTTCTCTCATAGAGGGATCATACAAATGGCGATACATGCGGATGAGTTCAGCCAGAGCAGCTTCGAAAGCGTCCATCTTGTTTTGAGCCCAGTCCGTACGTCACTGAGCGCGGCGCGCGCTCTAGGCTTGCGGAGTTTCAAAAATTCAGAGGTGCACGGCACGCGCTAATCCCCTGCGCGGGGCCAACGCGCAGGGGCGGGGACTGTGAAATTGCGTCACTTTTGGAGGGCACACCCTCGCGCGCTGCGCGACGCGTCGACTATGAATCTAGCTTTAGGATGCTTAACTCTCTGCCTGCTCTGCCTCCTCTCCCTCTTGTACTGCCTTAACACAAAAAACTTTCACACATTACCCCACAACACACAGATTTTTAAAACTGGACTCTGTGTCATCAAAATGGGTTATACACTCAACACACGGTCATGTGCTCATTCAATTTGCACTACTTCTCATATTTGCACTACTGTTTGTATTACATTACTGCCTATAGTCACTACTGTTTACATTTATCACTGCTGTTTACATTTACCACTACTGTTTGCATTACATTACTGTCTATAGTCACTATTGTTTACATTTATCACTACTGTTTACATTTATCACTACTGTTTACATTTACCACTACTGTTTACATTTACCAATACTGTTTATATTTATCACTACCGTTTACATTTATCACTACTGTTTACATTTACCACTACTGTTTGCATTACATTACTGTCTATAGTCACTACTGTTTACATTTATCACTACTGTTTACTGTACATTTATCACTACTGTTTACATTTACCACTACTGTTTACATGTACCACTACTGTTTACATTTACCACTACTGTTTACATTTACCACTACTGTTTACATGTATCGCTACTGTTTACATTTATCACTACTGTTTACATTTATCACTACTGTTTACATTTACCACTACTGTTTACATTTACCACTACTGTTTACATTTATCACTACTGTTTACATTTATCACTACTGTTTACATTTACCACTACTGTTTACATTTACACTACTTTTTATATCCACACTACTGCTGATATATATATATTCTTTTTACTAGCCTAATTGCACATGTCACTTTACCTCTATACCAATATCAAAGACCTCATACATATACTGTGAACATAAACTTCATATGCTGCTTTGTCACTTTATTACAAATGTTGATGTCAGAACCTTCATTTTATTTTATAGATATACTTTTTTATACTTTTATACTACTATGCTAAAACTCAGGACAGTATTACACTTTCATTATTTCATTTTATGCTTATGTTTATTAAATGTTTTAATGTTTAAATGGTTATTGTTGCACCGGGGGTCTGAGAGAAATGCAATTTCAATCCTGTGTATGTCCTGTACATATTGCAGTTTTGACAATAAAGTTGTAGTGGGCATGACCGTGCCCGCTCTGATACACCTTTGTATTTTTGAACTGTTCCAGAGATGACCTTTACTGACCTCTCAGTAAAACAAGACATTTACTACAAATTATTCCATTAGTTGTAATCTGAGAACATAGTCACCAAAAGAGACTATTGGCTTCTTTAATTTTATTCTAATGTAATCAAAAGAATAACATTTTGTCATTTTCATGGTCACATATGCTATAAGCTGTGTTATTCTGTAATGTGAAACATCACTGTGTCCACTGCTGTGTGAAAGTTGAAGGCTCAGGTCAAAGAGACCCGGCCGTTTTGTTTAGAAATGCAGAAGACAGTTAATCCGTCGTTTTCATGAGAATGACTCCAGTATTCTCTGTCTTGTCCTAAACATTTTCACTCTGCTCTGAATTTCACCTTGAATCGTGATAACAAGTGAACTGCTTGGCTGGTTCTTTTCGGACCAATCAGAAAGGGACAAGTCCTCTCATTCTCAGATCTTCTACTAAGGGTTCTAAGTTTTCCTGAAAACAGTTAGTTCCTGTGAGGAAGGAGAGATGTGAACGTTCTCTTCAAGCTGTGGGACGTTTGGTCAAGAGCTAAGGACCTTCGTCTTCAGTAAAGGCTGATAACATGCTTGTTATCATCAAAAAAGGCGTTCAATACAGGATCAACTGGACTTTATTTGTTGCAGAAAACGTTTCGACTTCTGTCCAGAAGTCTTTTAGACCGTTACATCGGAGAAACGAAGCAACCTATCCACAAAAGAATGTCTCAACATAGGAGAGCAACATCCTCTGGACAAAACTCAGCTGTTCACCTCCACCTCACGGACAAGGGCCACTCATTTGAGGACCAGAATGTTCAAATTTTGGACCGAGAGCACAGATGGTTTGAGAGAGGTGTGAAGGAAGCTGTGTATGTTAAGAGAGAAAAACCTTCTCTTAACAGAGGAGGAGGTCTGAGATTTCAACTTTCTAAGACTTATAACTCAGTTTTGGATTTGATTCCGAAACGTTTTACACTGGATGGGAGCAGGGATGTCTTGTCTGTAAATTAGACTAACAAAGTTTCTCTGAGTAGCCTCTGTTGTTGTTTGGGAGGTGTTTTTTGTCAATTTACATACAGTTTTGTGTCTTCTACCAGAGACCTCAAGGGAACCTCCTACTGTTAAGGTGTGATCTTTCAATTTACATGTATGTGTTACAAACCCCCAGGTGTGATGTGTTGTTTTGTCAATTTAAATAGAATGGGCATGTTAGGTATTTTGTGGTGTTATTTCAGTTTCCAATTTCATATGTTGGTGCGTGGCTTGTATAAAACTTCTCGTTCTCACAGCTTCCATTCATTCAGAATTGAAAAAGACTTCTGGACAGAAGTCGAAACGTTTTCTGCAACAAATAAAGTCCAGTTGATCCTGTATTGAACGCCTTTTTTATTTTATCATGTCCTGGACGACTGAGAATCTTCACCAGCACATGCTTGTTATCAGTCCACTTCGAACCGAGCGTACAAGCTCAGAACTTTGAATTAAATTCCTTTCTGGAATAAGTTATCTTGAAGCCAACCAGGAGCTGACACCCTTTTCTGATGATCGACGCGGATCCCAGGAGACGTTGAAACGTAAACGAGAACCGGTTCGGACGTACTGGACCTGCACGATTCTGTACGCCTGAAAGGCTGGTACCATCTCTTTACCAGACTAATCGTCATCAAGGTAATGAGTCAGCATTTACAAACGTACCTGGATTTAGCAGAAGTCGGATGGAAAGTGTCATCTGGTTAAACTCAGGATAAATAACTTCCTCTCTTAACCTCTCCCTATATTCTTCTTAAATCTCTCCTATCTCCATTCTAGCTGGTAACTATATTTAAGCTAAAGAGCCACAGACTAAGTATAATGACATCCTGTATTTATGTCTGTGTTGCAATTTAATTGTGCTGACGTATTAAATTGCAAGAAAGTGAAATCATGTCAATCAAGTGTAATGGTGTTAATTTAGTTGATTTATTTTAAATAAATGGTAGTGTCTTTGGCATACCAAACTAAGTTAACGTTTCCATTGTCACTTAATGGCTTTATTTATTTATCCATCATAAAGATCATAGAAATATTAGGTAAACTGAAAAAGAAAAGAATCTGTGAAATTACTATTCAATAATAATAATAGTAATTAATTAAGGATAAAGAGGTCAGCTTAATACTGACCTCCCCCCCCTAAAATCCTTTACATCTGGTGGCCCAAGTATGAGTTTTCTGAACGTTCATTCATAAATCTGTGATCCATCATGAACTTGAAACGTTATGTTGGCATAATTATTCTAATTTTTGGACTCTGAAGGTGATAATTTTTGGCTGAGGTGTTCAAGACAGGCAGATTCTGCATGTTTTTATCATTTAAAGCTGAGAGATTGTTATTGTTCAACTCTTTAACACGTTGTTGTAAGCTTTTAGGTGAGGTCTTGTCAGCCCGTGGTCTGTGTTGGGGTTCTGGCTCCGTTCGGTCCAGTTCACGCACAGACTCCTGTACAAAGCTTTGTTGACCGCCGAGTCAAAGTGCCTGAAAAGCTAATATTAACATCTACAAGATTGCTATGCTGGTATTTTTACATGTTAGAGCAGGTCAAAAAAGCATATTACTGTTAAAACGTGTCGGATAGTGGTTCGTGAAACCCGAATTCTGCTCCTTTAAAGTGGACGGAACCGACCTGAACGCGGCTCCGCGAGAGTCCGTGTCGTGTTACAGTTGACGTGCTGGTTACTGAGCGTAGCTAAGTTGTGCCTGTTTTAAATGTGATTGCCACATTTCAGAATTTTGGAAAGTTAATTTGAAGCGTTTTGAGTTGTGAAAGAGTCTATAAAGTTGTGTTGAGTGGTGTCAAGCTAGCGTTAGAGGCTACGTGTCTTTACATGTTGTTTATGAGCTGTGATTGGATAAAACGAGAGCTGTAAGCTGTCAATCACTCTCGTAGTGAGCGCTGATTCGCTGAAGTGGGGACGCACGCCGTTGCGACCAGCCCACTTTGTCGTCATTTCCGGCACTGCATTGGTCGAAGGTAAGAAAACTACATTAACCATGAATGCTTGGGAATAGAACTACAAGCGCTATGATTGATTGGTTGACGTTGCGTATCTGTGTAGCAAGCTCCGCCTCGCTCAAGTACGGAAGATGGTGACGCGCTACGTCAGGCCAGCCCATTTTTGTCTGCATTTCCAGGTGTTGCCTTTGAGTGACAGCTACACTCACAAGACGAACGGAGATTTCACTAAAAGTTTTCTCAAAACATCATAAAAAGTCAGCATTTTTATGGTGAAATGCCATCTTTAAAATTGTTCTGTACACAAACAAAAGACTCCTGTTTATTTTAAATAAAATAAAAAATTAGAATAACAGTGGTACAGACAAACATTTTGCTTATTTTAAATACAAAAGAGTTTAAAATAACAAACAAAAGTACGGTTTTCTTTCCAGATAACTGTAGCAACACTCAAACGGTTTTACTGCAACTGAAATACACTCTCTTGGAGCAAAATTAAACAGGATCTGCTAACATTTTAGTGTGAACATTGCATTTATTTAAAATCTTTAAAAAGGCGTTTGAGTGAAAGGCAGAAAAATTAAGCGTGGTTTAATGGTAATTGTTTTAAAAGATAAGTCTATTAAGTTAATACGGCCACAAAGGCTTTAACTTATATTTTTTCATTGAAGGTAAAACCTAAAATAAATAAAAGGTACTATGAATAAAGGACTTGTTTATAGATTACAAGAATAAAACCAGAAAGCGGTTTTAGTTAAATAACTCACCGCTAAGAAAACATTTATTTGCATACACTAGAATAAATACCATCTTATTGATTCAAACAAAATCAAAACAAAACGATGGCAGAAAAAGAAGAAGAGGATAAGGATTCTAGTCTGATAGATCTGGTCACAGATTCAGAATCAGATCCAGAGTCGGATCCTGAATCAGATCCTGAATCAGATCCTGAATCGGATCCTGAATCGGATCCTGAGTCAGATCCAGAGCCAATGGAACCAGATCCTCAAGGTCTGGACCAAAAGCCTGAGAAACATAAGCCAGACTGGATTGATGGGATTTTAGGGCATCTTACAAAACTATTCACAGATTATGGTAAAAAGGTACCTGAAATGAATCCATCAACATTAAACTCAGAGCTGAAAACAGTGGCAAGCAGTGGCTCAAAAAAGGTCAGTATGGAGCGCTTAGCAAAGCTGGCCCTGTTACTAAAGGCCAGGTTGGACCAGGAAGTCAGAGAGACTTCAGGTCTAGAGCATGATCTGAAGCGTGAACAAAGAGCACGCAAGGTGGATAAGTCAGCTTTCAATATTGATTTACAACTAGCTCAAACTGAAGCTGAAAAGCTGCAGGTGGAGGTTCAGTCACTAAAACAGTCTCAGATGGACGGTGCAGATCAACAGGTTTGCAAACAAAAACAGGCTGAGATCGAAAGTTTGAAACAACGTTTACAGGAGGCAAATGATTCACGTGAGGAAATCATACGAAGCGAAAAACATACTTTAAAGTTATAGAGGACGGTGCAGATCAACAGGTTTGCAAACAAAAACAGGCTGAGATCGAAAGTTTGAAACAACGTTTACAGGAGGCAAATGATTCACGTGAGGAAATCATACGAAGCGAAAAACATACTTTAAAGTTATACGAGGAGTCAGTACGTGAAAATCTCAGGACTCATGCACAACATGAGGCGGTCATTCTTGAAAAAGATTAACTCTACAGTCGGTGTTGTGAATTACAACGCGAGTGTACAGACAACCGAGTAGAATTAAAAGAGTGCAGGGAGAAGCTGGCCTCAACTGAATACAAATTAATCAAAGAAAAGAAAAAACGTCTGGCATTAATTAAATGTCAGTCTCCAGATACGCCCAGACCTCCAACGCCTCAGCCTAGAACACCAAC
>JBBPBX010052274.1:0-24268 GCA_038048925.1 Garcialebias charrua
ATATATATATATATATATATATATATATATATATATATATTGCAGTTACAGGATTCACAGATACAGTACTTAATTATAAAAGAACAGACCTGAAGCAACAGTTTTTTTTGTGTACCTCAGAAATAAACAAATAAAATAAACACAACATGTGCATTTTTTGGTTTATTTTTCAATCAATGATAACTTGAGTAGTCAATTAATGTTATGTGCTTTAGTTTGACTATCATTTATAAAATGTGTACTTCTTCAAAGTCGTACTAGCTTCTTAAAACACAGCCCTGTAGTGAACATGTTGGGTTGCTTTGACTTACACTCAAACAGTGGGGCTTCTTGCTCTTCCTCATTGACGGGAAACACTCAGCCCTAACTGTGACTTCTCCTGCCTCCTTGTTTGAAACTAACATTTGTGTTAGTAAGAAACATTGTACAGACAAAAGACGTTTCCTCAACAATTTAGCAAGGTTAGCTATGTTAGCCGTGTTAGCCTACATGATGCAGTTTGGTGAACTGAAAACTAATACCGACTTACCTTCGTAGTTATGTAATTGGACACATACAGCTTGAATCCTTTGTCCTTTTTAGACGTGGGGGCTTTAGACAAGGTGTGAATTATTCTGTACACATCATTAATAGAGACAGTCGGCAAGTCCTGCAGAGATCGTGTGAAAAACGCCATGGCTTATACAGTGTTGTCCGCAAACCGGAAATTCGTCTTACGGGTGAAGAATGCGGAAGTGCTGGAACGGAAGTCCGTGGCATATAGCCTATTACCTTTAGTTTTTTGCCCCTTAAATAAAAACAAAGCTTTTCTTTTTACCAAGTCTTTTACGCTCCTAACATTTAATGAACCAAATGACATTTTAACATTAAACATGAGTTATAAAATAACTCAACTTACGAAATCTGAAAACTGTGAATAAACTGTGAATAAACTATCAACTAACAAGGCACACCCTTCTGTAGAGCTACCAGACCATTTCTACATTTTCCACCTATCAAGTCATATCAGAGCCACTTGTTGCTCCTTGTCATCAATGCGATGACCTTCGATATATGCATGAGGACCCCTGAAGAAGGCACGTTTTCCTGCTCTTCTTGCCTTTTCGATGAGAGGCCATAAGCGACGTCTTTCTTCCAAATCTTCCTTTGGCAACATCTCAGCAAAACTGATGCCTTCACTTTTGCACGTTGTCGAATCCTTGCTTCTTCTCCACAACTCCTCCTTCACTCTTCTTTGTGTAAACATGATGACGATCTGTCTGGTTCGATTTTCTTCTTTCTTTCCCAGTCTGTGCATAACGTCCACAACATCCTCCATCTTCGCGCCGAGATCTGGAACAATCTTTTGTAGAATGTTAATGGTCGTCTCTCTGATGTTTTTCTCCTTCTTCTACTTAACTCCTCTCAGCCGGAGACACCATTGCATCTTGTAACACTCTTGTTCTCTTATTTTTTCCTTTATCTCGTTGTTTTCTTTCACTAAAAGTCCATTAGCTGCCTCCAGTTTCGCCACCTTTTGTTTGCATTCTTTTAACTCCTCTGAGTTAAGTTGCACCGCTTTAGCAAGGTTAGCTAACATAGTGCTAGTTTGATGGTTTTGCTCTCTAATGTCCTCTAATTGTGTCTCCATTAAGGCTGCACGATTAATCGCATTTGCGATTATCTCGCGATATGTTAAAACGCGATTCACTAATCGCACGGGCTGCGATTTGACTGGTCACGCTTCTCTGCATCACACCGGTCTGGCGCGCGCAGCTCTGAGCGAAGCAAAACAGAGAGAGAGCAGGGAGGAGGAGACCGTGCGTTCCAACACTTGCTTCAGGCTCGACTGAAGTCATAAAAGTTATAAATTCAGGTAAGTTAGCTCATTTAAACGTGTATCTGAGAGCGCAAGCTGGTCACGTGACTTGGTAGTGAGCCGGTTTGGCCGCGCGCAGCTCTGAGGAGCAAAACAGAGAGAGAGCAGGGAGGAGGAGACCGTGCGTTCCAACACTGTTGTTTCAGGCTCGACTGAAGTCATAAAAGTTATAAATTCAGGTAAGTTAGCTCATTTAAACGTGTATCTGAGCTTAGACGCTGAGACACCGAGACTGCGGGAGATAAACAAAGCGCGAGCTGGTCATGTGACCGGGTCTGTTTTGCAAGCTTCTGCTTGAAAAAGCGCATTAATTATCTGATTAAAAAAAAAAAACAGTTGTGTCGTTAGTGATATGAATTAATACAGAACCAGTAAAAATAATCGCATTTTAAATCGCAATCGCAATTTATAGAAAAAAAATCGCAATTAGATTATTTTCCAAAATCGTTCAGCCCTAGTCTCCATTCCATTTACTTTTGTCTTCAGACTCAATATTGCATCAAAAATAGTATTGTTGGATACTTGCGCCTCTGTGCCGTCATCTGTTGGTTTCGATTTCTTACCATTTGATTGTTTTTTTTTTCCCAAAATATATTTATTTGAGTTTTTACAGAATTAAACCAACATTCATACAATAAACAAACTAAGTAAAATACCCCCACCCAAATAATAATAATAAAAGATAAAAAAAGGAAATTTAAAATCAAAATACAATCAACAACAAAATGTCTCAATTTTTTTTAACATTGTTCATTTCTTTTATAATGAGTCAACTATAAATGTCTTCTCTTATTATTGTCTTTGGAAACTGCGATCAGCACGTTCTTCAATTGTTTGCATTTTCATTTAAAGTGTCCAAACTTTTTACATACAAAATAAAGGGGTTCCAAACACACTCAAACAATTCTTGCTTGCCCTTTAACAGATACGTTATCCTTTCTAAAGGAAGAGCTGATAACATTTGTTGTAACCATTGATTTGCAGTAGGTCTATTCAAGTTTTTCCAACATAACGATATACATCTTTTTGCATTAATCAAACTTAAATTAATAAACATTTGTTCATTATTAGTATAATTATGTCTTTCAGGATATAGACCGAACACAAACAGTTTTGGGTCCAAAATTATTTGTTTAGAAATGATTTTCTCAATTATATTTTTTACTTCAGTCCAAAATAACATAATTTCCCTGCAGTACCACATACAATGTACCAGAGTCCCTTTTTCCTCCACACATTTTGAACAGACATCAAGTATCTCCCCATTGTATTTATTGAGGTCTACAGGAGTTATGTAAACCCGCATTAACCACTTGTATTGAATCATTTTTAAAGCTGTATTAATAGAGCTAGTGTGGGCCAGATTACATGCTATTTGCCAATCTTCCTCTGATAGTTCCATTATTATGTCTTCTTTCCAAGCATTAAATCTATCCTGTGATCCTTCAAGGGAATAGGATGTCAATAAATGATAAAAATCTGATATAATACCTTTTGTTAGCATTTCTTCTAAAATTGACTTTAGAGGTCTTGTCAGCACATTGTTCTGAGTTGTTTTTATAAAATTTCTGAGTTGAAGATATTTTAAAAAATGATTCTTATTTATATTAAATTTATTCTGTAATTCTTGAAAGCTCATTAGTGTGTCTGAATTTGATTCATATAGGTGTTCAATCATTTGGAGACCTTTATCCTTCCATTCTTTAAATGTTGAGTCCGTTTTACCTGATAAAAAGAATTGGTTTCCCCACACTGGGCTGAATAAAGATAAATTATTTGATTCGTTTAGAATTTTTTTAACATCTCTCCATACTCTAATTGTATTTTTAAGAAATGGGTTTTTAGTTTGTTTCAGGAGCTTCATTATTGAATTGGAATATAAATATGCTGGGAGTGTTACTGTTAAATCTTGTGTTTCCATATCAACCCAATGTGGAGAATGTTTACTATAATAAAACATCATAGACCTAAGATGTACAGCATAATAGTACCATTGAAAATTAGGGCATTTCAAGCCTCCCCGATCATACGGGAGGTACAGTAATGTTAGGCGTATTCTGGATTTCCTATTTTTCCATAAGAAACGTATCATCATCTTTCTTATTTGTGGAAAGAATTCAGGAGGAGGTGGAAGGGCAACATTCTGAAACACATAAAGCACTTTTGGTAGTATATTCATTTTCATTAAATTTACTCTTCCAATCATAGATATTGGCAATGGCATCCATCTTTCCAAAGAGTCACCTACTGCATTTAATATGTGTTTATAGTTAGTTGCGGATATCTGTTCTATATTTGATGAAATGTATATTCCTAAATACTTAAATTCATTTACTATCTTAAACTGTTGTATTTCTGGAGTTATATTAATCTTATCGTTCTTATCAAGGAGTAGCATTGAAGATTTCATTTTATTTATTTTATATCCCGATATCTCACCATATTGTTTGATTATGTCCAAAATATGTTTTATTGAGCTACTCATTTTAGATACAAATAAAATAACATCATCTGCAAACAAGGAAATTCTGTGTTCATTGGATCCTACTTTGATTCCATAAATTTGCGGGTGTGAACGGATAGCAATAGCAAATGGCTCTATTGCCAGAGTAAATAACAAAGGTGACAATGGGCATCCTTGTCTGCATCCTCTACTGATCTTTATTGGTTTAGATATATTTCTATTTGTTATAATTTCAGCTGAAGGGTTACTATATAATATTTTTACCCATTGGACAAACTTATTTCCACAATTAAACCTTTCCAATACCTGAGTAAGGAATTCCCAATCTATCCTATCAAATGCTTTTTCGGCATCCAATGATAGAAGAGCTGAGTCTGGGGATCCCTTATTGTAATAAATTATATTTGATACTCGCCTCACATTATGAAAGCCTTGCCTCCCTAATATGAATCCATTTTGATCATGATGTATTATTTTTGGCAAGATCCTTTGTAGACGTAAGGCTAGCAATTTAGATATTATTTTCAGATCTGCATTTAACAAACTAATTGGCCTGAAATTTTCACATGTATCTAATGGTTTATCTGGTTTCGGTAAAAGAGTAATCATACCATACCATACCATACCATTTTATTTATAAAGCACTTTAAACAGGAACAAGTCCACACCAAAGTGCTGGACAAACAAACACGCAACAGGCAACACAGACAATGAAGTACAACACGAAAAACATAAAAACATTGCAGATCATAAATCAAACGATCCAATACAAATCAGCTGGCATTGAAAGCGATGGAGTAGTAGTGAGTTTTTAACCGGGATTTGAAAACCGAGAGGGAGGGGGCCTGTTTGATGAGCAGCGGTAACTCGTTCCAGAGTCTTGGGCCTGCTACAGAGAACGCCCTGTCACCCCTGCGCTTAAGGCGAGTTTCTGGAACTATTAAGAGTACCTGATCCTCTGACCTCAAAGCACGTGGAGGGACATATGGGTGTATCAGATCCGAGAGATAGGCGGGGGCGAGACTGTTCAGCGATTTGTAGACATACATGAGAATTTTGAATTGGATTCGAAGATGAACCGGTAGCCAGTGAAGGGAGGCCAAGACTGGTGTAATGTGCTCTCTTTTGCGTGTGCTGGTTAAAAATCGGGCAGCTGCGTTCTGAACCAGTTGTAATCGTGCAATGGTGGCTTGACTGACGCCAAACAGAAGTGAATTGCAGTAATCAAGCCTAGATGTAATGAATGCGTGAATCACTGTCTCCAGGTGCTTTTTGGATAATATGGGCTTCAGCTTAGACAGACGCCTCAGCTGGAAAAAACAGGATTTGACGATCATGTTTACATGACTGTTGAGTTTCATGGAAGGATCCATTATCACTCCCAGATTTTTGACTTTTTGTTTTTCGGACAGGGGTAGAGCAGACAGGTCAATGCAGTGGTTTGAGGTTGTGTCATTGGGAAGGAACAATATGGCTTCAGACTTCTTATCATTGAAGCTTAAGAAATTTAAAGCCATCCAGTCCCTGATGTCAGCCAGGCAGTCGAGCAGAGGTTGAATAGAGCCTGTACCATTTTGTCTTAGGGGGAAGTAGATTTGACAGTCATCAGCGTAGAAGTGGAAAGGTATATTGTGTTTCCGGAAAATAGCACCGAGTGGCAGCAGGTATAAGGAGAACAAGAGAGGACCCAGGATGGACCCCTGCGGAACCCCCCATTTAAGAGCCGCCACTGCAGAAGTAAAATCATTGATGGACACACAAAAAGACCTGTCAGAGAGGTAGGATCTGAACCAGTTTAGGGCTGATCCTGAGATGCCCACCCACTGCTCCAACCTAGCAATGAGGATCTCATGGTCGATGGTGTCAAAAGCGGATGTGAGGTCCAATAGGACAAGCAGCACAGAGTCACCAGTATCTGTGGATAGAAAGATGTCGTTAAAAACCTTCAGTAGGGCAGTCTCAGTGCTGTGGAGGGATTTGAAGCCAGACTGGAATAGCTCGGGGATAGCGTGATCCTCCAGGAAGCACTTTAGTTGGGACTCAACTATTTTCTCTAGAAGTTTAGAAACAAATGGGAGTCTGGAGACAGGCCTGAAATTGGATAATACTGACGGGTCGAGGTTTGGTTTTTTCAGGAGGGGTTGAACAGCAGCATGTTTTAATGATTTTGGCACCACACCCAATCATGGCAGCGTTTATTGATGGGGGGAGATAATTTGAGCTGAAAATTTCTTTAAACATATCTAGTAGTGGAGCCAAAAGTTTATCTTTAAAAATTTTGTATAAATCTATTGGGAGGCCATCAGGTCCTCCCCTTTTTCCTGATTTCATATTGTTGATAGCTTGTCCCAACTCTTCCTCTGTTATTTCTAAATTCAGGGTTTCCCTATCTCCTTCTGAAAACTTAGGTATATTTAAATTTGTTAAGAATTGATCTATTTTTCCTAATGTTATTTTTTCTTGTGCTTTATACAAATCCTCATAATAATTCTTAAACGCTGAGTTTATTTGTTGTGGATCTTGTAAAGTTTGTTCATTTATTTTAATAGATGTAATTGGTTGCCTAAATTCTAACTGTTTTATTTGCCAAGCTAATAGTTTTCCTGTTTTATCTCCCTGTTCATAGAATGTTTGTTTAAGTCGTAGTAAACTTGATGCGGCTCTTGATGCTGAGTGTTTATTGTATTCTGCTCTTAAAATTAATAATTCCTTTTCCAGTTGTGGATCTTGTTTTTTGTTTATTTTCTCTTGTATTGTTTTTATTTTATTTTCCATCTGTATTCTGGTTTTCTCAGTTTGTTTTGTCTTGGAACCTGTATAGCTAATAATATGCCCTCTAAGAAAGGCCTTAAAAGCTTCCCATCTTATACACGCTGATGTTTCAATAGTATTAATCTGAAAAAATTCTTCTACTTGTTTCCTTAAGTATTTCACAAAATTTTCATCTCGTAGCCATTTGTGTTGAAATTGCCATCTTGGAGGATCCCTCTTTAGTTTATCATCTTTATAAACTAACCTGCACGGTGCATGATCTGAAATAGCTATTTCATAGGAACATTCTGTGATTTTATACTGTAACTCTGTAGAAATTAAGTAATAGTCTATTCTAGAGTAGCCTGATGCATGCTCAATAATCCAGGTAGAAAAATCTAAAAAAGCTAAGTCTGGTCCTCTGGACATTCAAAAAACATTGATTGGTTGATCCACTGTGGGAGGGTGCTATTTATAAGACTGAGCTGAACACAGCTTCTCAGACTGAGGAAGTCTTTCGGACGAAAGACGAAACGTTTCTACAGCTTTTTTTTTGCTTTGTTTTGTTTTGTTTTTTGAATGTCCAGAGGACCAGACTTAGCTTTTTTAGATATTCTAGAGTAGGTTTTGAAAGTACTTAATAGCATGAGTATGCTTTGTTAACTAAGTTTCTCTCTCTCCATTCATCACGTAACTCTAGCTCCCTCATCCTAGTTTTTATTGCTGTTCTACAGTTAATATGCGATTGATCCGTTCCTGTTGACCTGTCCAAGTTTGGATTCAATGTACAATTAAAATCTCCGCCCATTATGTGTAACCCTTTAAGTGATGTTAGTGTGAGGAGTATATCGTTATAAAATTTATTATCATCCACATTTGGACCATATATGTTAGTTAAAATTAGCATTTCTGACATTAAATAGCCTTGAAGTATTAGGTATCTTCCTCTTTTATCTTTAATTATGTTTTTAATTTGCAATGGTACCGATTCGTGAACTAAAGTCATTACCCCTCTAGACTGAGAAGTGTATGGTGCCGTATAAATGCTGCCCTTCCACCTCCTTTTAACCTTTAACAAGTCCTCATCAAGAAGATGTGTTTCTTGGAGGAACACAATTTTTGAATCCATTTCTTTTAATCTGTTCATAACTTGTTTAACTTTTTGAAGACGTTGAAGACCTCTGCAGTTCCATGAAATAAAATTAAACTTTACTGTTTGAGATAGGGCTGGGCGATATGAGGAAAATATTATATCGCGATATTTTTTGGCTATATCACGATACACGATATATATCGCGATATCTCCAAAATCAATGAAAAAATGATTCAAAATTGATTAAAAAATGTCAACACTAAATTTGAACAAACTTAAATATTTTATTTTAACCATCAATTGCACACATAAATAAAAAGTACTTCAAGCAAAAAGGAAGAATACATAATTTAAACTTAAAAAGGTGCTCTTGTGCTTTTAACATTAAAAAAATATTAAATCAAAACAATTAAGGCCTTTAAAATACAAAAACAAAAGTGTAAACAGTGGCCATAAAATTTACTGACCCAGAACAGTCACAGGTAACAACTCTCAACTATTTGCATGTGCTAGTAATTTTTAACAACAAACCACAAAATGTGCACAAGTTTCAAACTGTGCCAAGTTCAGGCAATGTCTGCAAAACCTCTGAACAAGAACAGATTTATCACAGTGAGCCTCTGTGTACTGTATCCGGTTTTATTGTGAAAGGGTCAGGGGTTGTTTCCGGATTCACGAAGACGTTCTCTAAAGTTGCTCTACAAAGTGTCGCATTGAATCCTTGTGTAAAAACACGACAGCCTCCACTCAGAAACGTGAACCGAGAGGTGGAGACATTATTAAATCAGCTGTATCGCTAAAGACACGGTCAGTCTCAGCTGTGGAAGAAGACGGCTAACGCGTTAGCCATCTTGTTAGCCGCTAAGGACCGTGTCTTTAGCGATAATGATAAAATGCTGATTTATTAATGTCTCCACCTCTCTCTGCGGTGCACGCATGACTAAGCTCAGACCCGTGGTTTGTTTTAAGGAAGCAGCAGCTGTAAAAACACTTGGTTCTGCCGTTCATGCTCCACTCCGCTGTTTAAATGGTGAAAAAGATTCGTAGTTCAGACCTTTCTTCGGGACTATTTTCAGCATCGTCTACAAAAACATTTTTTATGCCCTCATCTGACAATTTAATCCAAACTAGCTCAGAACATTGTTTTCCCCCCTCAGCAGCGTGCAGCGCTCTTCATATCTGCCGTGTTTACATGTTGTGCTGAAAGTCTCGCGCGCGGCTCCTGCAGCCTGCAGGAAGGAGGGGGGCGAGTGGGGGCCCGCACGACAGCAGGAGGATCCTCGATATACACGATATAGCCCTTTTAACCATCGTACATTTAAAATATCGCGATACATCGAGTATATTCGATATATCGCCCACCCCTAGTTTGAGACATACTGTAATAAAATTAGTCCATTAAACAAATTTGCATTGTTTGAGACACAACAACAAAAAAAACGATGTTAAGTCGCACATCCATCACGTACAACTCCACTAAATACAAAACATAAACATCCCTCCCCACACCAACCCTCCCTCCCAGAGTTGAGAGGATCCCTCCCGCTTCCATTGCGTCTCCCGATATAGCTAGAAACCAATCCACACCTAGTGAGGATCAGTACCACCACTCTTTGCTTGTCTGCAACAACTTCCCCCGATACTGCCTAGAATTGAAAATAGTAAAAAAAACTCATGTTGAGACTGAACACTTTACTAAATAAAGTAATTTCAGTAAAATTACCCCTTGTTGTTTTTTAAAATTTTATATAATACTGCAAAGCAACATGTTAAGTTAATTTTGTCAAATTATATATATTTTTTTGGTTATATCTCGAAATTTATCGTTATCGCGATAATGCTCTGAAATATCACAATATAATTTTTGAGCCATATCGCCACCCCTACAAGAAGCTGGCCCCGCCCACCGATGCATCAATCTGGGTCTTTAAGACTAATTCTGGTCGGAGCGGCTTGGTGGACTCACCGGGGTTGTCTCTGTCGGTACGCTCGGTCTCCGGGGCCGCCGCCATTCCTGATGTCGTAACCGTAGATGGCGATGAGCTCCTCGCGGCTCTTTGGCGCCTGCTCCTCCTCTCTGAACCGGTCGTGCTCCCAGCGGCCCTCGTCCTTCCAGAGCTTCCTGTTCCGACCTTTGGGCCTGAGGGGGACACAGAACCTGCAGTTAGAGCTCCTCGGTCCAGACCTCTGAAGAACTGAAGCACCGTGGGGGGTCAGCTCACCGCTCCTCCTCCTGAGCGTGGCCACGGACGTCGTGCTGGAAGAACAGACCCTTCCTGGGGACGTAGGCCGGGTGTTTCCTGTCCTCGTCAATATCGAGCTGCTGACCCGGTTTTCCTCCTGCCTTTGTCTCTGGATCTTTGGTGGAGTCCTGCAGGAGTTTTTACAGGTTAATGACAATCGGTTCTGATCGTGTCTTTTTCAATTAACCTAAAGAGCCGAGTCAGAAATAAGCCTTCTTAAAGGTATTGTGACATGATGTTGGAACTATGCATAAAGTGGCACAACATGGATATGTATCATTCAACTATGTTCGTTTTTACAAGCAAAATGATAAATCAATGACAATTTATTTCAAAGTGATTTTAATTGGCGCCGTATTTCGTCACGGGAAATCCGGGTACTTCCGCATGCAACGTCATGTGATGTTGGGACAAGAAGTTCAGTCTGCGGCTGCTATTAGACCGCAGCTACATTGTCTTCAAGATAGCCATTTTTTTTTTGTAAAACTTGAAAAATGCCGGTACATTCTGTAGACGACTAAGATCGGGTTCCATCCCTTCACCCTCGGAAACCTTCCTCCTCTAAAATCTCGGAGTCCCCCTCGCTCCCTGAACGGTAAGGCTCAAATAAATACGGCTGCAGACCTACATTATAACCAGTTGTTTCTTGTTCATCACTAGAAGTAACTTTGGCTTCCCAAACTGAAGACAAATCGCTCAAATCTTCCACTTAAATTGCTTAATTCCTCCGTTTCTATATTCATTGTTATTTACAAAGTGCGTTCTTTACATTGCGTCATAAAAATGTCTGCGTTTGACCCCCTCTCCTTTCTCCACCTGAAAATTGCGACGCACTACAGAGTTACGTCATTAAACCCGTTTTATTACAAAATACTTTTATATATTAATTATTCAAAGCATCCGTGTACAAAAAAATCAAAGCTGAGTAGCTCCTCTTTCTAAAGATGTCTGTTTTAGCACTTGTCACAATACCTTTAAAGTTAAACCCCCCTAAGGTCCAGTAAAATCTTCACAGAACCTCCCCCTCAGCCTGATCTGTTCCAGAACAAACTGGTCCAAATGTTTGGTTATGACCAGAATGAGTCTAAATGTTAGAACCCACGGAAAACTCTGAATGTTTTCTACAGACATTTGGACTAGTTTTGGACATTTGGACCGGGCCCAACCCAGTCCCGGTCTCGATGCCATACTTTGCCTCCATTCCAGTTCCAAAGCCCGACCCAGTTTTGGTCCAAAAACGGCAACTTTTCGAAACTCTCCATGGAAACACTCAGAAGCTTATATTGGCTTATGGTACAGTCACACCGAGCAGCGTTTTTACCTCCAAAGCTTCCAGCTTCCATGTAAAGTCAATGGTGGACGCACTTAGGCACCTCCTGGCGTCTGGCGTCAGGTCGCGTGCGTGTTGCGCGTTCTGAGGAGCGTTTTTTCGTGCACGTGAACCGGCTTCCACCTCCAAACCGAGCATTCAACATGTTGAAGATTTCGCGGTTCAAACTTTCAGACGCCGCTCAACTCCACCTGATTGGTTGGTGTGTCAACCAATCAGGGAGAGTCGGGGGGCAGAAGAGAGGGGGCAGTGGGAGAGTCCCTATGTGACGCGGAAATGAGTGTCGTGTTATTAAATTATACACGTGAGTCCGGCTGCTAGCTTAACGTGGCTTTATTCTTCAACACCATGAAACGCAACTTAACACGTTCCTGTCCCTGTCTGATGACGTCACCTCGTGCGTCCCTGTATTAAATATACAGTTACACCACATCTCCCCTTTCTAGAATCAATGGGTAGACTGCCATTGATCCTGCAGAACCTTAGGGGATTATTCTGCCCCTGTGGCTGGAAGGTCTGCTCCTATCTTTACCTCAAACCATGCTCACACACACAACAGACACACATCAGTTACTCTTAGCTTAGAACACTAAATTTTCAAATAGACTGTCAGAAAATAAAGTCTGTGCTGTCTGTACTAACTCTAAACTCTGAGGCATGCACATTTACATTTAAACAGTGCAACAAAACAATGAACACAGCATATTCATTTAAAGTAATAAACTCTTTTTTTTTTAAACTTTGAGTCCTGCACTCTCTGCAAAATTTACAAGTCTAATCTGGTTGGTTTTACCACCGCTCTCCCAGACCTGGTTCTGAAAGGAGTGGATGGTGTTTCTGGAACCTTCAGATGTGGTGATGCTGCAGGTGATGCTGCAGCAGGTTGTTTTGGACTCCCCGGATCATGTTCAGCTGCACCGCAGGTGCTCTGCTCCGGCAAAGGCTGCATGGCCACAAGATGACGCCGGTTTCTCCTTATAATCCCGTGAGATCCCTCCACCAGATATGAGCGGGGTGTAGTGTGACTTCCAATGACAGTACCAGCTGCCTTTTGGTCTGCCACCCACACATTCTGTCCAGCTGCCAGTCTGTTAAGATTCTGTGCCCGGTGTCGCTGATCATAACGTCGAGCATCTTTTCTCCTTCTCTCCTCTTCCTTCTGTGAAACAGCATGTGCCCGGTGTCGCTGATCATAACGTCGAGCATCTTTTCTCCTTCTCTCCTCTTCCTTCTGTGAAACAGCATGTCCATCAGGAAGAGCAGGATTTAACAATGAGAATGGTGTTGTCATCAGGGGCTCCCTGTGGTTCTGTCTCTCCTGGCAGCATGCCCTGCAGTTAAGAACCCAGTCGTTCAGCTGCTGGCTGAGGCCTGGCCACCACACGGACTGCCGTGCCCGCTCCCGGCACTTGACCACACCTTGATGTCCTTCATGCAGTTTTGCAAGAACATCATTTCTCATTGTAGAGGGAATAATGAGTCTTTGTCCCTTTAGCAGTAGGCCATCTTGAACTGTAATGAAGGATCGTTCAGCCCAGTATGACTTTAGTGCTGGCTCTTTATTGATGCTTGTGGGCCAGCCTTCTTCGCACAGCTGCATCACGCACGCACACACACTGTCCCTCTGCAGCTGCTCCTTCAGTTCTTCCAAATAGGCAGTACTCGCAGGTAGATTGCTCATTACCATATCTATGTAGATGTTTGTGTCCTCAAACAGCTCTTTTTCTGTGAGTGTTTCACCTCTTTCAACCGGTGCTCGTGTCAGCGTATCTGTTGTCCACAGACATTTCCCTGCCACATGTGTTATCGGTTCATCTGTGGGTGTTTCACCTCTTTCAACCGGTGCTTGTGACAGCGTATCTGTTGTCCACAGACATTTCCCTGCCACATGTGTTATCGGTTCATCTGTGGGTGTTTCACCTCTTTCAACCGGTGCTTGTGACAGCGTATCTGCTGTCCACAGACATTTACCTGCCACATGTGTTATCGGTTCCGCCCCTGGTTTTAGCTCTATGGCACATGGCTGGTGCTCCTCTCCAAGTCCACTGCACAGCTCTGGGTAGGCCTGTTCTAGTGACTCTATGTCAACACTGTCTAGGCGTGCAACTAGCCCCAGCCTACAGCTCACAGATCCTCCCAACAATGCAGTGTGCAGGTGGCGGACAATGTACACATTCTCCATCTCTTCTTTTCCACCTCTCTTAAGCAGCAGCCTGGCAACGCCCACAACCTCAAGTGGACTCCTACCTGGCCCCAAAAGTGGTTTAGAAGCTTTTCTGAGCATGGGTGGACTGTCTTTAAATATGTTCTGAAACATAACGTGCGGCAGAACAGTGACATCGGCACCTGTGTCGATTTTAAATGTCACACTTTCGTCGAGAATGTTAATTTTCACCAACCAAGGATCACCATCTGTTGTGATGCTGCCAAGGAAAATGGCGTCTTCATCCTCTTCTTCCACCTCATGTACTGACTTGGGTGTCCTGCACACATGGCTATAATGCCCTTTTCTGCCACATGTGTGACATTTGCTTTCGTTTGCAGGACAGTCACGTTTAGGATGTGATGGAGATTTGCCACATTTCAAACACTGTGACTGTGAAGCTTTTCCCTTGCTGTTTTGTTCTTTGACATGCTGAGGTTTATTTTGAGCAAACTTGCTATTTTTGTGCTCTCTGACTCTGTCCACAAACTTAGCATCGCTAGCCTGTGCTTTGGAGTCTTCTTGCAGCAAAGCTTGCTGTTTTTTCCACTTCCTCGCTTTGACATGCCATCCTCACAGCTTTATCTAACGTAAGTTCAGCGTCCAGCTGCATGCGTTCAGAGAGCCCTTTGTCCAATAGTCCAACAACAAGTCTGTCTCTGATTAGCTCGTCGTGTAACACCCCATAGTTACAGTGTTCAGCTAACGCATATAACACAGTGACAAACGAATCCACAGACTCTCCTTCTCTTTGTTTACGCATGTTGAACTTAGCACGCTCATAAATTACGTTTTTCTTTACAATGAAGAATCTTTGAAAGCTGTCACGTACCCCTTTGTAGGTGTTTCTATCAGCAGCCGTCAGTGTTAGCCCACGCAAGATGTCGTCCGCCTCGTCACCCATGCAGTAGATCAGCGTGTTTATCTGATTCTCTTCTGAACTTGCATTTAGGTTACTTGCCAGGCGAAATCTTTCAAATCTTCTGATCCATTTGTCCCACTCTTGCGGTTTTGAAAAGTCGAAGGACTCCGGCGGCTGGATGTTGAACGTAGCACATGGTCCTGGGCCCACTGCGCCTCTTTGCAGTGCCGCTGCTGTCGGCTGCCCCGTCCCGCTGCTCGTGTTTTCTCCGTCGCTCATTTCGTCCTCTTTTTTGTCTTGCAGGCGTACAAACTGACAGGCTTCTCTCCACGTAGCTACAGGACTTCTGACACCATGTCGTGTTATTAAATTATACACGTGAGTCCGGCTGCTAGCTTAACGTGGCTTTATTCTTCAACACCATGAAACGCAACTTAACACGTTCCTGTCCCTGTCTGATGACGTCACCTCGTGCGTCCCTGTATTAAATATACAGTTACACCACAACGAGGGTGCGCGCACACTATGTGACGTATTGTTTGTCGGGAAAAAAAAGAAAAGACTCGCGAGCTCGTGGACTATGGAAGAGAAACTCATTGTAGCTGTGTGTTCGCGACAATTCCTTCACGACCAGTCAAGTCTGCTCGACAGAGACGGAAATAAAAGGCTCCTCGCCTGGCGGAGTGCACTCTGTATACCGGTAAGCTCCTCCCACACCCCGTCGCCACAGCAACGAAGCCGCCGCAACACTACAGTTTGGACAACACTGGGCAGCGCGTCCACTTGCGTGCGTGAGGAGCTTCTTGGAGGTTCAAAACGCTGCTCGGTGTGACTGTACCATTAGTGAGCTGTCATCCAAAGGCTGATCAAAAGTTTCCATAGCAACCAGACTGATGAGAGAAGACCAAACAGCTGCACCCTGAAGAACTGATGTGTGGGTCTAAAGGTTTGGGCTGGTTCTGAAGGGAGAATCTGGATGAGTGGATTATCTGGAGGATTTATTTGTGATTGGACCCGTTGTGTTTCGGTCAGACTGAATCGAACAAATCGAATCAGAACAATCCGAGTTCCTGTCAGTTCATCACAGCTGTCAACTAGGGCTGGGCCATATCATATCGTGCCCGGTATTACCGGTAGAAAGCCTTTGCCCGGGCAAAAAAGTGATACCGCGATATGCTAATTTTGTGACGTATAACTGTGACGTAATTACGTCACGCCACGCAGCGGATTGCGCTCACGTGGGCGGTCATGCTGGCTGCTCGTCCGCTGCAGAAAAAAAAAAAGTTCGCCACTGGAGTTGTAAACAAGGAAACGGTCGGCAAACATGGCTGAAAGCGTTACTGCTGAAGAATTATTTCCCAAGAAAGGAGGTTCTTCAGTCGTGTGGAATTATTTTGGATTCAAACGAGCAGATACAGAACAGACTACGGTAATCTGCAGGGAGTGCAAGAAGTCTGTAATATCGAGAGGGGGAAATACGTCTGTCAGGTTTAAACCCCAAACATTATTAAAACACCACACTGTAAAACAGAGAAGACACAAGAGATGAGTACCTTTTTCTTGCAAGGAGAGCGGCTAACCCACTCTGTTTATTTTCTGCTCTCCTTTGCCTTTTATTGAGTTTAAGAATGCCCTGGTTACATTTGTCTCACCGCTAAAGGAGGGGGGAAAAACCGGTTGAGACTGATTTCACACATAGGTACACGTCCACATCACGTCAGCATGTTGGAGACTTATTCACACATAGGTACACGTCCACATCACGTCAGCATGTTGGAGACTTATTCACACATAGGTACACGTCCACCTGTAGAACCACATTTTTCCAAGAGTGGAAAACAACTGAGCTGTTCCAACAGCCAGCTTTGCCCAGGGCGCTTGCCGGTCGAACAGGTTTCCTGCACACAACTCATCACAAAGCATTAGTGAAGAGAATACATACTTTTGTTTACTTTAAGATAATAGGAATAAGTTTAAACACAAAGAATATTAAAGAACATAAATGTGATAATATGTATTTACAATTATTCCAACATTTCCCTCCTGTTTATCACATTTACAGGTTCTCCAGTCGCTCAATAGCATCTTCAATAGATTTTTCTGCTATGAGGTCATTTACAAGAAATGCTTACACTCAGAGGTTAGCCCTTAGTTGCCTGGACACTATCATCATCTGAGTCCAGGGCAGAATTAGGTTCAAGAAAGTGGATCTCATAGTCAGTTAAATTATCAGTATTTTCATTAACAGGAAGCAGCGTGTACAGCTGCTTTTCCAGGGGAGCAATAGCTGTGTTAATAAGGCGATTAAACATCGTTTTAAAAATGGAATTCAACAACATCCACACAAAATCAGGATTGCTGCAAGCACTGCTATGGAGACAAAGATGGAGGATATGATATGAGGCCACTCCATCTGCCAAAATACTCCCCAAAGGGATCCCACATGGAGGTGTCAACCCCAGAATGGTCTTTCATTTTGACACTAAGTGCACGCAGTCCATTCAAAACTTTGGTCAGGTTGCCATCTGTTGCCGTGTTGTTGGGCACAAGAGTGCAACCTTGTTGACCAAAGATGGCACAAACTCCGCCTCTCTCTCTGCCAAAATCATGTCCACCGCAATGCGGTTCTGGAAAGCCATTAAAGAGGTAGCTGACAACTGCTCATGTACCGCCTCAAATCCAGCCACAGTGTAGTTGCTCAATCTCTGAATGTTGTAGTGGATGTAATTGATTGACCAGTAGTGTTCTGAGGCAGTCTGTCAAAAAGTCTCTCATCCCCACACCACCACCAGATGTCACTGCGAGACTGTGGTTTAAATTTACTTTTAACTGTGATAACTGTTTCACAAACATTTCTGACCCTTAAAAAATATAAGTGCTCTCCCTTTTAACAAAATTTATTTGTATATTTACAGGCAATGTATTTTTATTAGCCCTATACATAAAAAGCAAAAATGCTATAATCAACCAAGTCATAGAACTTCAATATCTTTAGTTTCTGAAACAACATGTTTGATGGATATCTATAATTTTATTTTATTTTTATTTTTATTTTCTATCAATGATGACACCCAGGAACTTTACCTCACTAACTCTATGAATCTCAATTCCATCTACTGTAAATGGTGCATCAACATTCCTTTTACTATTACTGAATATCATGTAAAATGTTTTTTCCAAATTTAACGATAATTTATTTAGGTGAAACCAATTTTGTATTTTACAAATTCTGTCTGTATCTTTTCCAACAATCGTTCAATGTCATTACCCAAACAAAAATGTTGTGTCATCGACAAATAAAACACATTTAAGGAGTTCTGACACATCTACCAAGTCATTCACATATAGATTAAATAACTTGGGTCCAAGTACAGAACCCTGCGGCACTCCACATGTAATGTTACAAAGTTCAGATCTGACATCATTTATTTGAACAAATTGTTTTCTTTCTTTCAAGTAACTATTAACCCATTGTAATGCTGGCCCTCTAATACCATACCTATACAGCTTTTCAGGAAGAATTTTGTGGTCAATAGTATCAAATGCCTTCTTTAGATCAACATAAATACTAACGCAACTCTTTTCTGGTCAACAGCAGTTGGTATTTGTTCTATTAATTCAATAAGGGCCATTGATGTTGAAGTAAATCCATATTGGCTGTTACTTAATATATTCTGTTTAATGATAAATCCATCCAATCTAGTTGCAAATAACTTCTCCAAATTTTGGAAAACTGTGGTAACAACGATATTGGTCTATTAACACGCATTTTTACCAATAAGATTAGAAATGCTACGGCTGTTAAACCTTTATTTTGGTCTGTGGTCCTCATAATGCTGAAACTAGGTTTTCTTCCTAGTAGCTCACAGAGTTGTGGACAATCTTCACCGATTTGAGATGACTGTATACTATAAATACAGCCCCCTTTGTACAACGGGCTCCCTCTGTGAGCTGAATGAAGAATTCCTAATTTCAGTTCTAATTTCCTATTTTATTTAAACTGCATACCAAATTATGAGGATCACAAAACACAAAAGTACAGTTTAGGCGAAGTTTAGGCAAAAGTAGCTAATAAAAAGTCTATTTTAGTCATTTTTGCTCTCAGCAATCAGTTTATTCATCCTTGTTTTGAATCATAAGTTTGCAATGGCTTAAGTGGACCTACACAAAAATTTTTGAATAAGAGTTGAATCCATAAGTTGTGTATAGTTTTCCCACTAATCCTACCATCCCTCCTGTTGAGACATGAGTTTTTCCATGGCTCAATATTGCTGTGCATTTATAGAGATTTTTTGGTAGGATTGGTTTGTTTTCAGGACAAGTGAAAAGACCATCTGTTTGTTTGGCTCCTTTTGAGAGCCACATTTTTTTTGTTCATTTAGAGGTACTTGTTGCTGCATTTCTTCCTGTTTACTGCTTGCAAATCTTGCACCACCCTCCAGCCGGAAGAGGGTGGGGCCTTTTTTACTGGAAAAATAGGCGTGTTACAAGGTGAGTCATAGCATTCCACAAGCACTCCTGCTTTTAGTAAATCTTTTATCACTGGACTCTGTGTCATCAAACGGGTTTATTCACTAAACTCTCGGTCATGTGTTCATTCAGTTTGCACTACTTCTCATATTTGCACTAATGTTTGTATTACATTACTGCCTATAGTCATACTACTGTTTACATTCACTGTTTACATTTATTAATACTGTTTACATTTATTACTACTGCTTTACATTTATTACTACTGTTTACATTTACACTACTTTTATCTATACTACTGCAGATACATATACAGCATTCTCTGACTAGCCTTATCTAAGGATGCCAAATGTGCCTTATGTGCCTCACTGCATATGCCACTTTGCCTCTATACCAACATCAACTACCTCATACATATACTGTGTACATTAACTTATATGCTGCTGTGCCACTCTTTGCAAATGTCAATGCTAGAAACTTCAGTTTATTTTATAGATTTACGTTTTTATACTTTTCATACTACTATGCAAAAACTCAGGACAGTATTACACTTTTATTATTTCATTTTATGCTTATGTGTTCCATAAATTCCATGATAGCCATTGACATAGTTTTGTTTTCTAAATCCATATTGACTCTCACTCAAGATATTTTGTTTTTCAATGAATTCATCTAATCTTAGCACAAATAATTTTTCTAAAATCTTCGAAAACTGTGGCAATAGGGATATTGTTCTATAGTTGTTGAATATACCTTTATCACCATCTTTAAAGAGAGATACTATTTTAGCAGTTTTCATATTTTCTGGAAATGTTCCTGTCGAAAATTATAAGTTACATATATATGTAAATGGCTTAACGATATGACTCATGATATTCTTCACAAGCTTCATGTCCATATCAACCCAGCCTTTGGATCTCTTGTCTGAAAAAGTTTTAACCACATTCATTAATTCTTCTTTGTCGATTTTCTTAAGAAAAATACTATTTATACAGTTAATAATTGAGTGGTTCACTGTATCATTTACCTTAGGTATTGTATCTGCAAGGACTGATCCAACATTCACAAAGTATTGATTACATCCGTTTGCAATTTCAATGTCGTCATGAATTTCATCATTATCCTTTACAAAATGTTTTGAAATACCCATCTTTGACCTATGGTTCTTCAAAACATCATTCATCACTCGCCATGTAGCTTTCATATTTTCGATATTTCGATAGGATTTTACAACTTTTCACTGACGTTTTTCTCTTTCTGTTCGGGTTGAAGCGGCTGCTTCAACAACGCGCCCGGACAGAAAAGGCTGTGACACAAAACGTGCGTGGTGACGTCGTTGTTACGCAGCGCTCAGTCCAGCAGCAGGCGTTAGCGGTAGCAGGCTAAAAGTTAAGCTTGTCTCCAAAGTGCGTTAAGTTTTTGCTTCAAAACGAGTCAAATGAGTGCTCATGACCGTCAGAATGTGACTGAACAAAGTTTCACAAGCGAAGAGAAAGCAGACGACATCACTGATGAGAGGAAAGACTAACGTAGTTCGGTTTTGTTAAACTGCAGGCTTCTTCTGCAGCGAGTCCCACTCAGTTTCTTTATTTTTCAAAACGTGACGGAGAGTCGTTCTAACTAGCTGTGGAAACATCTAACTTGTTTAATCTGAAGAGTTTCCGCTCGATAGAATATGATGAGAGTCAGAAGATGAAGAATAAAGTTTGAGCCAACGTTTCCCTGAAACTACGACGTAAACAAACAGCCCCAGCAGCGCTGCATGTTTTTTATTTATTTATTGAAAACAAAACGGATTCATCAGAATAAAAAGAAAGAAAAACACTGAATGAAAGGGTGCAGAAAGACGAAAATAGTGTTATAATATCTGCCCCTTGTTCAAAAAACACAAAATAACTACAAACAACAACCTTCACTTCACCTGCACCACACCTTCCCAACAACTTTGATTTAATCATCTTTTAAAACATATAAATAGTTTTATAAATGTTTATGATGATATCAAGTCAACACAATCCTGTTTCCTGATTTACAACTCAGCTCCTTCAACTCAGCTCCTTCACACTAGTTCTAAATGAAGATTTTACAAACATTTCCATTCCCTTCAGGGTTTAATAACTTTTTAAACAAAATGTAATTGAATATTTGGGGGTAATATTCTCTTTCTTGTCCTATACATGACCTGTAAAATACTACGCTCAACCAAATCATAACATTTTAATAATTTCAATTGATGAAATAATATATTTGTTGGGTGACCATAGCACTTCCTAATAATAATTCTTACAGCTTTTTTTTAGCAAAACAAAAATAGGATTTGTAAAAGCTTTGCACGCCTTTCCCCAAACCCCAACACAACAGACCAAATACGGAACAACCATTACATCACACAACATATTCAAAAATCTGTCACTCAAAAACTATTCCACTTTATATAATAATATAATCGATTTCGCCATTTTTCTCCCATCTGTGGTTGTGGTCGGATCCAGTCTTGAAGAGCACGCTCACCATTCCACACAACTAAATTCCAAAATTCTTTTCAGTCAACACACTCCTCAGCCAAGCCCCTCTGAAATATCAATCTCATGTCATCTCTACAAATCAATCCTGCCTAGAGACATAAAACCAGTTTGTGATTTGTTTCTCAACTGAGAACTGAAAAACTCAAAATACCAGTTTTTTAACTCAAGACAGTGGCAACAAGCATTTAGTTAAAATCTATTCTTCCAAGCTGAAGTTGTACAAAGAGCTATCTGGATACCATTTGTTGGCTAGCTGGGTGTGTCTGTAGAGTTTGTCTGGTCAGTTAATTGTTTAACAAGATAGATTTTCAGGTGCGGTTGTGGCTGCATGTGACTGACCGGTCTGTTGTTTTATTTTACAAAAGGCCTCCTCAGAAACTTGTTTCCAAGCGGTTAGCTAACACACTTTCATCTAAAAACACATAAGTGCAGTATTGTATTGTATGTTTACAAATTTACTGCTCGTTCGCCAGCTCATAAGTAAGAGCGCTCGTAAGTCGGGGACTACCTGTACGAATCTCCAAGATTAGTAACAAACTTGAGTACAACAAATATGCTTTGCTCTTTAAAAATGTTTACAAAGAAAAGATTGCAGGAAAACATTTTATAAAAATGCATCAAATATGAAATGTTTCTTAAAAAGTTGTGTGTGTACCGGTAGTCAAATTAAGAGTTTAGAGCTTAGCCATCTGTGAAAAATAAAACTGAAGCATACGCTTTGCTATATTTGGATCAGGGGACGCCAAAATTAAAAGAATGTCAAAATTTTGTTTTCGAACAGAATCTTGAGAAAGCGCTCTAGCTTCATTTAAAGAACGGTTCAAAATTGATAAAAGCACAAGCTTAATTACACGTTCAAGTCAAATAAATAAATTCACAAATAAAACTGCCAAGCCAGAGCAGCCGACACCTGCTGATGATACCTTTGTCTCACTGTTAGTGGAGTAAAGCTACATTATTACAAATATACATTTACTCTCTCAGAAAAGCTTGATATTAACTTGACATCTATATTCTACACAAGGTGTCTGCTACATAAAAGACTCTTTAACCAAGCCAAAGAAATATATCCATATTTATCTGTCCATGTACATATTTTCATATATATAGTTACTCTCTCAGTTTAGTTCTTTGTTCTTCATGTCTATAATTACCATCATTCACACTGATTTCACCATTAACCGCTTTCCTTAACAGGTAATTATAATCAGTGGTGTCAAAAGTATTCACATTCATTACTCAAGTAGAAGTATAGATACTGGGATTTAAAAATACTTCTGTAGAAGTAGAAGTATCAACTCTAGCTTTTTACTCGAGTAAAATAAAAAGTACTGGTTTCAAAACTACTTAAAAGTATAAAAGTAAAAGTAGCGTAAGAAAAAGCAACAACAAAGACAAATGCTTACGCCGCACCACACATACTATTGTATAAAACCTCACCTCCCCCATTTTTTAGACTATTATATTGTTAATGTTGAAAAACTAGGGGTGCACTAAGCTACCTGTCTTAACTGCATATATGCCCATTGAAAATAGACACATTTAAATGCAAATTTAAATATATTAAAATAACCATATAGGGGTATTATTGAGCATAACCATATGTTTCATGGAGTCACAATGTGACTAATTACTCTTCCTGGCCGCCATAGAGGCGCTGTTGACTCTTAAGGCCGCGTTGACTACCGCTAATTCCGTCAGCTTGAAAACGAAGACGGTGAAAAATCAACTTTTGGGATGAGTTTTAGCCTGGATGTGACAATCGCTTAAACAAACGTTCTGTTAAGAAAATAATCGATGTGTTTAAAATGTTTAGAAAAGGTTCTGTGAACTTTTAGATATTAAATGCACCGGACTTTTTCCTTTTTTTTTTTTTCTATCTGGCTGACGTCACTACGTCGATGTGTCGTTTGTGTTGCATTTAGGGACGTGCGTGCAGTCGGACGTTTGTGTTCTCCCGAAGTCTAAACGCTCTAAAACCCCTTTAAATATCTCAAAACACCGCGGTTAAACAGTTTCTGACGATATTTCATGCATAGAACGAACAAGTTGGACAATCTGTCAGTATTGTGCTAACAAAACTGAAATTTGACGACCAGCACCGCGTGTCACGTGATCGCTTTGAATCGATCACAGCACATAAACAGACGCCATGAACGTAGCGTCACCTTATCACAAATGTAGATTCTTTTTCAACTCATAAGACGCTTAAATGCACCCCAAAAATTCTGTAAACGTATCGTTTCACATCCGAACAGTTATATCGAGCTGTGCCCAGTAAAAATAGCTCAATAAATGTCGCCCACACGGACTTTTCCCGTATTTAGCAACACGTCAACACTATTATTTCTGCTTAAAATGTAACGAAACTTTAACGAGGCTATTTTTAAAAGTAAGGAGTAGAAAGTACCAGTAATTGCGTGAAAATGTAAGAAGTAGAAGTATAAAGTAGGCTGAAAAATAATTACT
>JBBPBX010052275.1:10186-24268 GCA_038048925.1 Garcialebias charrua
TGTATGTCCTGTACATATTGCAGTTCTGACAATAAAGTTGACTTTGACTTTGATCACTTCATCACATTACTGATCTGTGGCACCAGCTTACTGTTTCACATGTCGACCCTTTTGCCTCTGTTACTACCTCACTTTGGCTTTGAAGATGAGGTGTCTTGTGAAAAAGCATATTGCCTAAAGGGCAGAATGAACAAGTGGAGTTAGACGCTGTTTTATGATATTTCAAATCAACCCAAATGGTTAATGTTTTATCATATTTTAAATCATTCTTTCAGGCTCGTGAAGGATAGGCACACAATTGTTTAGGAAAAAACTCACACCACAGACTTAATTAAAAATAATGATCTGTCATTTATTAAAGAAGTCTGTGACAGAAAAAAGAAAAAGTGAAAACACATACAAGTCAAACACAAACTGTTTTCTTGCTAGAAATAATGTGTCATTTAAATCCGCCACAGTATAACAGTACACACAAACTCAAGGCATTGACGTTTAAAATCTCACCATGTGACACGAGTTGGGAGGTCGCTTCAACTCAGATGAGAATCACATCAACACAGCCGGACATCTTGATCAGAGACTCCACGGCAGACCTTGAAGACTTTAAGTGTGCTTGTTCATTTTATAACTTGTGGGGTGTATAATGTGTGTGTATGCGTGTGCGTGCGTGTGTGGGTGTGTGTGTCTTTGTGCAAGTACTATGACTTCACTCTCATCTGAACAAAACATGTTTTCATCTTCATGGTAACTTGGGAGGATTTTTCCACAAGGTCACTCTGCTCCTTTCTGAGCTAGCCCCATCTCCCACTGCCACCAATAAAAATATTTTTTAGCACACCAACTTCACTCCCTTTTTCAGAAGAACTGCAGGCCTGAAATGAGAAGGGTGATATGCAACCATTCATCAAAGACCGTATGGCTTTTCCGAGAAGGGTGGACCCTTGTCCTTCAAAGAAACTCCGGGTCTTTGAAGCAAAATTGCACAACCCTCCCCCTTTCAAGGCCAGCTTAATGAACACATAATATAAAAATTGCTAAAGTTAGTCAGGAAACATATTTTAATACCAACACTCATATTTAATTCCACCCTCTGTTTACTGTCTAATTTAAAAAAAATTCCTCTTGTCACCTCATAAGACATGTCGCAAAGCCCTACACACCAAACTTACTCGGTTTCCCTCATAGGCGAGATGTATTTGTAACTCAAATTAATCATCATTCAGTCTTATCATCATTTAGTCTTAAAAACAAAATCATATTTCATCATTTCAGATAAAATCAAATAAAAAATCAATGAACATCAGAAATGTTCACCACACACGAAGGTCCTTCGTGGCTCCACCCTCTGGAACAGCTTGCACTAAAACACTGTTACATGTAACACCTGCAATTTTACATGTAGTTTTATTCGAAGCACGTGAAAGATTGGTAAGCACTTCTTTTAGCCGTCTTTTTATTCATGTCTTCTAGGCCGACCTTAAAGTTGCAATAAGGTCAATGTACTGGAATGTCACATTCGTTGGACACCTTCTGCTTACATAGTCACCAGCAGGACGTTTGAAGTCATCTTGTTTTCTCAACACAGTTCATTTTGTGGCAAATACCCTAACTGTCCTCCTTCAGGACATGTCTTGGCGTCGAAGAGGTGTGGTCATCAGTAACAGCACTGTGGCACAAATGCACTGCCCTCAGATGCTTCGGACACCCATCAGCACCGTGACACAGATGAAGCGATGACCCAGCAGACACAAGCCACCACCCTCAGGCGCTTTCCTGGATTCCCTGTCGTCCTCTACGCGTCCTGTCTGTCCCATCAGGGACAGGACACAAGCTGTGACACAAAAAATGCTTTTGAGATAGAATGACAATGATTAGTTTGTCACTTAGATAAAAGGGTCATTCTTTAAACTTGGAGAAGAAAAAAAAACAAAAAACTTGAAAACCCTCTTTTTTTAAATGAGCATGAATACCAACACTTTTTGTACATTTTTCCCCTTCAATCAATTTCTAATATCACCTGTTGACCAATTTGTCCTAATTTCTGGGGCTCGACCAGTTTAATTAATCAAAATTCTGCAAACTTTGCAAGTCTAGACACAACTTGCCTTTTCCTTTTTTTTCCTGCTTCACTGTTCTAACCCTTATGACCTCCATTCCTACACACACACTCCGTTCTTTCTCACTCACTTTCCATCAGCCTCCACTGCTCCTCTCTCTTACATCTCTTCTCAGGGCTGCTGTTTACGTCTCAGCTCCTCTTTTTCTTTCCTTCTTATCTTTTTCCTCTCTGTTAGTCACAGCTCCTCCTGAACGGAGGTGCTGACTGATCCCCCACTCTCCATCAGCCCCCTCTGCTCCTCACTCTCACATCTCCTCTCAAAGCTGATGTTTCCTCCCTGTTCTGGAGATGGGGCAGACGTTGCATTAAAAAAAAACATCAAACAAGGACCGTCTCCTGACCTCCGTTCCTTCAACAACACAAATAGTTCTGCACCTCTCTAAACTCCCTCAGTCTCCCCTCTTCAGTTTTCAACATCTCCTTTTATTCCTCCATTATCAACTTTTAAATCTAAGTCAGACTGCTGCCGTCTCACCACGTCCACCACAGGCTGACCCTCGTCTTTTTATGTTTTTACTCACAACAGAGGGAACAGAAGCTGCTGTACACACGCACAACTGGACAGAGGGAACGGGGCTGCTGTAGCTCCGCCGTATACACATTACTCATGACAGATGAGACAGAGGGGGAGCCGTCACCACGCTGCTGCTGCTCACACCTCCTCCCTCATCCCGGACATATCTTAATATTTTTCTCTTCCTCCCTATCTTCAGAACTGTTTCTCAATCACTCTGTTAATTTTTGCTCATGCGCTTCTGATCTTAAACTAATAACCCCCTTTTCTTTTCCTCTTAATTCTTCCTCCAACAAATCACTCTTTTTCACTTCAATCTTTACCCCTGACCTGCGGATCCATCTCACGGTTCTGCTCGATTCACTCCTGCTTATTTTTTCACACTTCAAACTTTTGGACAACTTCCTGGCCTGCAGGAATTCCTTAACAAGCTCTGTTCCTTATCAAGCTGTGCATTCTGCACAGACACACACAGAAAAGCGCTTGCTCTTCTTTTTTTTACTTCAACTGAGCTGTCAAAAATAAATCACCAGACATCACAACAAGGGTTCTTCCTGTCAACCTGGCAAAACACTTCTGTTACTTTTCAATTTGCATTTACGACAAGCTATACATAAACAATTCCTGTTTGCATCTTCTGATTCTCTTCAGCACTCAAAGAATTGATCAGCAGCTCAAGGCGTCCCCTAAACCGCTGGCAGAAACGACAGGACATAAATTGCTGACAGGGAATCACACCCTGTCAATCAGCTCTCAACAGCGGGAAATCCACCCGCTATACAAAAACATAGTTTTGCTGAAAAAAAGGAATCCCAACGACTTTCAGCTCCACAGTCCAAAACACACTTTTTCCTTTTTTTTCTCTAAACAGCGTGCATTCCTTCATCTTAATCCTGCGAAGTGACGCCAAAAATGTTTTATGATATTTCAAATCAACCCAAATGTTTAATGTTTTATCATATTTTAAATAATTCTTTCAGGCTCGTGAAGGATAGGCACACAATTGTTTAGGAAAAAACTCACACCACAGACTTAATAAAAAATAATGATCTGTCATTTATTAAATAAGTCTGTGACAGAAAAAAGAAAAAGTGAAAACACATACAAGTCAAACATACAAACTGTTTTCCTGCTAGAAATAATGTGTCATTTATATCCGCCACAGTATAACAGCACACACAAACTCAAGGCATTGACGTTTAAAATCTCACCATGTGACACGAGTTGGGAGGTTGCTTCAACTCAGATGAGAATCGCTTCAACTCAGATGAGAATCACATCAACGCAGCCGGACATCTTGATCAGAGACTCCACGGCAGACCTCGAAGACTCTAAGTGCACTTGTTCATTTTACAACTTGTGGGGTGTATGTGTGTGTGTCTTTGTGTAAGTACTATGACTTCACTCTCATCTGAACAAAACATATTTTCATCTTCATGGTAACTTGGGAGGATTTTTCCACAAGGTCACTCTGCTCCTTTCTGAGCTAGCCCCATCTCCCACTGTCACAGATAAACATATTTTTTAGCACACCAACTTCACTCCCTTTTTCAGAAGAACTACAGGTCTGAAATGAGAAGGGTGATATGCAACCATTCATCAAAGACCGTATGGCTTTTCCGAGAAGGATGGGCCCTTGTCCTTCAAAGAAACTCCGGGCCTTTGAAGCAAAATTGCACACCCCCCCCCCTTTCAAGGCCAGTTTAATGAACACATAATATAAAAATTGATAAAGTTAGTCAGGAAACATATTTTAATACCAACACTGATATTTCAGACGTAGGTCAAAAATTGCACCTCCGTTATTTTCAGTTATGAACGTATGTGCCGTGGGCAGATCTATGTAGCAGCAGTTATCATAACTAACAGAACATTTTCAGAAGGAATAACATAATATTTCTGTCAGAATAACCAAATAATGCAATATTATTATTGATATAAAGGTGCAGTTAATCGCTGCAGTTTGGAGTTATTTTAAGATATCAGCAATCCACTCTGGAAGTGGATCCATTGGACTGTATTGAGAAGCTAACAATGGCTAATCCAAGCGGACTCATTTCCACACTGGATCTTGACACCCTACAACTACAGCTGTAATTTCTAACTCAAACTCGGAGCCTGGCCCGGCCCATATTAGGACCGGGCCATAATAATGTGCTTAATGTGCAGGCCGGACCGGTGTAAGGCTTTGATTGTGTCAGCGGACGTGCACGACTGACGATTCAGTGATTCAATGCGCTTGGTCGGCCATGAAATGACAAACACCCCGCCATCTTCTGCCCCCTTTTACTCAGCTGTGCGCGTCCGCCGACTGTTAATAACTATATTAGCAGCCAAAGCTTAATGAAAAAAATTTTTTGTGTGGGGGGGGGGTGTCGAATTCTGATGTGTAATTACGTTAATTTGTCGGGTCAGGTTTGGAAATGATGGCTACGGGCTAGGGTCAGGTCGGATAATTTGGGTCCGAATGCAACTCTACCTTTCAACACCTCCAACCAATAAAACAATAAATGGTTCATGCAAATGCTATCATTTTAATCATTTTATTACAGTAATTTAATCAAAATGTTTTTATTTTTATTTTTTACAGAAATCGGCTATTTTGAAAGTCCTGTGTACCCCTGGCTACACAGGTTAGCCTTCACTGCTGCTAGCTAACCTGTGCTAACATGTTTGTGCTTGAAATATCCACTGAATTACATATAATTATATGATACCTCAGCTGGAGCAACAACACCACCAGCCTGATAAAGAAAGGTCATCAGAGACTCTACTTCCTCAGACGGCTGAGACGTGCTGGTCTGAGCAGCCCAGTTCTCACCTCGTTCTACAGGTGTGCAGTGGAGAGCGTCCTGTGCTCCAGCATCAACGTGTGGCATGGAGGCTGCACAGTTGAAGAGAGGAAAGCTCTACAGAGAGTGGTGAAGGCTGCACAGAAGTCTGTTGGAGTCAGTCTCCCCACCATCACAGACATTTACACCTCTAGATGCAGGAAAAGAGCCACCTGCATCATGAAAGACCTCACTCATCCAGCACACTCACTCTTTGCCCCACTCCCCTCAGGACGGAGGTTGAGGAGCATCAAGTGTAGAACCACTAGACTGAGGAACAGCTTCTACCCTGAGGCTGTTAGACTCATGAATAAATAAAAATAAAATAAAAGCAGCAGATAGGTACCGGCAGTCCAAGCGGCATGCGGCTCGGGTGGTTGCTGAGGCAAAAACTCGGGCGTGGGAGGAGTTCGGAGAGGCCATGGAGAATGACTTCCGTACGGCTTCGAGGCGATTCTGGTCCACCATCCGGCGTCTCAGGGGGGGAAAGCGGTACGCGACCAACACCATTTATGGTGGGGATGGCGTGCTGTTGACCTCAACTCGGGATGTTGTGAGTCGGTGGGCGGAATACTTCGAAGACCTCCTCAATCCTACTGGCACGTCTTCCACTGAGGAAGCGGAGCCTGGGGACTTTGGATCGGGCTCTCCAATCTCTGGTGCGGAGGTCGCCGAGGTGGTTAAAAAGCTCCGCGGTGGCAAGGCTCCGGGGGTGGATGAGATTCGTCCTGAGTTCCTTAGGGCTCTGGATGTTGTGGGGTTGTGTTGGCTTACGCGACTCTGCAATATCGCGTGGACATCGGGGGCAGTTCCCTTGGATTGGCAGACTGGGGTGGTGGTTCCCCTATTCAAAAAGGGGGACCGTAGGGTGTGTTCCAACTATAGAGGGATCACACTCTTAAGCCTCCCTGGTAAGGTCTATTCAGGGGTTCTGGAGAGGAGGGTCCGTCGGATAGTCGAACCTCGGATTCAGGAGGAGCAGTGTGGTTTTCGTCCTGGTCGTGGAACACTAGACCAGCTCTACACCCTCAACAGGGTCCTGGAGGGTGCGTGGGAGTTTGCCCAACCAGTTTACATGTGCTTTGTAGACTTGGAAAAGGCATTCGACCGCGTCCCTCGGGGGGTTCTGTGGCGGGTACTCCGGGAGTATGGGGTACCAGGCCCATTGATATGGGCTGTTAGGTCCCTGTACGACCGGTGTCAGAGCTTGGTCCGCATTGCCGGCAGTAAGTCAGGCTCGTTTCCGGTGAGAGTTGGACTCCGCCAAGGTTGCCCTTTGTCACCGATTCTGTTTATAACTTTTATGGACAGAATTTCTAGGCGCAGCCAAGGTGTTGAGAGGATCCGTTTTGGTGGCCTTAGAATCGCTTCTCTGTTTTTTGCAGATGATGTGGTCCTATTGGCTTCATCAGCTCGTGATCTACAGCTTTCACTGGAGCGGTTTGCAGCTGAATGCGATGCGGCCGGGATGAGGATCAGTTCCTCCAAATCCGAGGCCATGGTCTTGAGCCGGAAAAGGGTAGCGTGCCCTCTCCGGGTCGGGGAGGAGGTCCTGCCCCAAGTGGAGGAGTTTAAGTATCTCGGGATCTTGTTCACGAATGAGGGAAAACTGGAGCGTGAGATCGATAGGCGGATAGGTGCAGCGTCCGCAGTGAAGCGGGCGCTGTACCGGTCTGTCGTGGTGAAGAGAGAGCTGAGTCAAAAGGCAAAGCTCTCAATTTACCGATCGATCTACGTTCCCACCCTCATCTATGGTCATGAGCTTTGGGTTATGACCGAAAGAACAAGATCTCGGATACAAGCGGCTGAAATGAGTTTTCTCCGCAGGGTGGCTGGACTCTCCCTTAGAGATAGGGTGAGAAGCTCAGTCATCCGGGAGGGACTCGGAGTAGAGCCGCTGCTTCTCCACATCGAGAGGAGCCAGTTGAGGTGGCTCGGGCATCTGGTTAGGATGCCTCCTGGACGCCTCCCTGGTGAGGTGTTCCGGGCATGTCCCACCGGGAGGAGACCCAGAGGAAGACCCAGGACACGCTGGAGGGACTATGTTTCTCGGCTGGCCTGGGAACGCCTTGGGATTCCCCCAGAGGAGCTGCTCCAAGTGGCTGGGGAGAGGGAAGTCTGGGCCTCCCTACTTAGGCTGCTACCCCCGCGACCCGACCCCGGATAAGCGGAAGAAAATGGATGGATGGATGGATAAAAAATAAACACTGCAAAATATCACATCATGCTGATGCTGATCTGTTTTCTTGTTGCTGTGTTCATCTGTGTTCATCTGTGACCATCTGCTCATACAAACTCATGTTCGTGCTGCTGTTTATTCCCACTATATTAGGCTTAGTGTATTACTAGTTGATGTTTTTCTTAGTTAATTCTAGATGTTATTACTGTTTTTCTCTTGCATTTGTTGTTGGATGTAACTGGGACCCCGTGTACATAATCTCGTTTTCATCACATGTACCACATGCGGTGCAAATGACAATAAAGACTCTCTGACTCTCTCTGACTCTGATAACACAGGTTTCAAGAAAGAGTCGGCAAAATAAAGACGTACAAATCAGCAAGCGTGAACTGATGTGAAATATTGGAGAGTACTGTAGTTGCTTTGAGACAGCAATCCACTTTTGCACAGAGTAGCCATTAGCTCATCAGTCCAGGAAGAAACTGAGGCAAAGAGCTGTTTACAGCAGGTGAGGTATGAAACTGTTTCCAGAACACCATGTAGAAATGGCTGAAATAGCCCTTCAACGAGTACAGACCACAAAAAACAGAGAAATTGTGCAGTAACGTGAATGTATTTAATTGTAAAGTGATTCTGCTTTATAGCTGTTTTAAATTATTCCTATACACAACAAGAAATTTTGCAACTACCCCCTCCACCATCAGTCCACTCCTTTCACACAAATCTATAATGGTCTCACAAATTCTGTTTCCCCAAAAAGCTCCTAAATAAATCCATCCCTTTTCAGTGTTTGTCTCCCCCTAGTGGTCAAATCAGCAAGCTGTCAGCCTCCTCTTTCTTCAGTGATCAGCAGAGATCATTTATGTTATATAAGGGACATGTAATCCCTCCTCCACATCCAGGAGATCATCACCCCCCACTTCAGCTGCAGGAGGAGTCTCAAGCATTAGCATAAAGACCTTTTTTTTTTTTAAAACTGGCAGCAACGCCGATCATGTGTGGGAGTTATTACAAAGTACATCTCAGCCATCGTAACAGATGGAGTTTTCAGTTGACACATTAGTCAAACTGTCAATCACTTCTGTATTTACTCCCAAACGAACAAATTTATTAATCCTGACTATGATTGTGTTCTAGCTAGACAAATCATCACTGGACTAAAAACAGATGCTTTTATGAGTTTATGAATTATTCTTTCATGCAATGTTTCCTTCAGAGCCAGCTGAAAAAGCCTTAAATGTTGCAGCAGACAGCAGAGTGCGTTTTCATGTTGTGAGCTTTGATGATCAAAACGACACTCCAAAAGAAATGTTATCAAGCTGGTTTCGTCTCTGGTCCCCTCTTACACACTTGACTTTAAAACCAGTTGGATTAAACACATCAAAGGTAACACACATGGCTGCTTACTGTATGCAAACCAATGAATGGCAAAGTCAATTTCATAGTTTGTGAGAGTGTTGGCACAAAGCTTGTATTAGTGTCACAGCAGAGACATCTTTCTGTAAACAAATCCCACATCTCTCTTGCTTGTCTAATTTTGTCCTCCCCCCACCCCAACCATCACCTAAACTTGTCACAAAGCATAAAATCAGTCCCCTGTATAAACAGCTTCGTTACGCATATCCAGCAGCAAACAGTCCGCCACTGTGACATTCATTAGTCATGGTCTCTTCCCAGTAATTAAATCTCAGCACAGCAATCACTGACCACAATACTGTAACAAACTGTTAATGGTTGTAATGGATGCAGCAAGAGAGAAAACACACACATCCCACACAGGAGAACACCACAGACGCCTGCTGACACACTGAGAAGAACGTCCAACTCTCCAGGCGCACAGACTGAGAGGATCTGCTTCGCTGTTGTGTCACGACTCGAGTACAAACAGCCCGGCGGACTGACATGTCCTCGCTCAGAGGAAGTCAACAACTCTACTGAGAGGAGGAGGAGGAACACAGATGGAGGACAGAGGAAGTCAGAGGTTTACATGCACCCTTCATGAGCTGGTCTGGAATGTCATGATTTTGGGGCTTTTAATGGTTGACTGGAACAGTATGGTCAACCTAAGCAGCACATTGGCAACAGTAGTTGAAACTAATGGACCAAGCCGGTGAAATCGTTAATTACTTCAGTGATTTATTTATTGACAAGGTGGCTAATAGGCATTTCCACAAATACAATGGTTCAAAATAACAGTATTAAAGGGGACCACATATAGGTCTTTAAATTTTTTATGTTATGTCTGTGTGCTATCTTGACAATATTAATTCATTTTAATACACAAAATAATTCTTAGATAATCAATTATACCCTTTTTAATTCTGCCATTTTTAACTTTCGTTTTGAACGACCGGTTTCTGATACAAGTTCTGAAGTCCACGCCCTTCAACGATCTGTTTACGCCCTCTGTAACAGCCAGTATCTGTAATGTGTTGTTGTTTTAAAATTAGCTCTTTTTTTATTACTCATTTGACTTACTGTTAGTGCTAGCTTAAGATAACTTACCGAAACCCGTCTGAGCGCGCCGCAATTTGCTGCTCCTTTTAGCATTAGACCACCCGAATCCGATGCTAATGTTAGCTTGTTCCTCTTCCGGTGTTCGCCAGCTCCGCTCGTTGCACGCGGCGATTTTGGGAGTTATCGCTGTTCCAGTCAAGACACACACAAAGTTCACCAAGTGTCTCCCGTAAATTAATCCGTATGGAGAAGGTCCTCGCTGCTGCGAGGCTGCTGCGAGGCTGCAGCGAGGCTGTACAGTTGAAGCTCCGCTCCATCCGCCAGAAGAGGGTCCCGTTGCCGCCGGTCCCTATACGCCGGCGGTCTGCTCGTTTTATTTCTGCCGGCTGCGCGTTGGGAGCGATCGCAAATACACTAAAAATTGAACTAAAACATAAAAATAACAATTATACTTTATTTATAAAGCCATTTAAAAAAACACAGCTGCAACAAAGTGCTGTACACATGAAATTAAGAACATATAAACAAAAGATGAGATGAAATCATGAAAAACAACAGTCATGTGTTTAATACAGAAGTGGGTTGAGCCTAACCAGGGGTTGCTAGGTGAGGGGCTGGACTCAGGTTGTGGTGGGTTGTGGCTGCGGTTGGCTGCGGTTTGTGACGTCACAAACCGCAGGAAGTGAGGAACGAACCGTTTTTATCACAGACAAATAAATCTACTTAGAGTAAATAAACCACTGGGTGCATTTCTTTGGCCTTAGGACTGTTTTTTTATGAAGTACATACCCAAAGTTGAGTAAAAAAACACATTAAAAAGTGAATTTTGCATGTGTGGTCCCCTTTAANAGGATAGCTTCTCGAAAAGTTTTGGAACAATCTGCCCCCTATACGACAGGCCACTTCCCTTCCTGTTTTTAATTCACTTTTAAAAACATCTGTTTTCACTGACTTTTAACCCAGTGTGATTTGATTTGTCTTGTTTCCTTTGATACTTTAAAATAAAAAAAATTCTTTAAATTACTGCCATTGTTTTTTATATTGTTAAGCACTTTGGTAACAACTGCTGTTTTTAAATGTGCTTTATAAATAAATTTGACTTTTCCTCCCCTGCAGGTTTACTCACCTGAAGGAGGGTGAACAATGGAGCTCAAGATTACCAACTCTTAATCGTCCCTCTGCTCCACTTTTTTCAATTGATGAAGAGACAGAATAAAACAAGAGCCAGTTTCATGGCTGCTAAATCACGTTAGCACCAGCACAAAGCAAGAACAGACCAAGCCCTTCACTGTAGATTTTTCCAATTCCCTTTGCAGCTCCACACGCTCAGGAAAGAATCTGCATATGATGACTGTACCACTTTCTGTGGCATTTCAACAGCCCAGTTCATGAAACAATAACTATGGTAGAGTGACCAAAACACAAGCATGGCCGCCAAGATTAATTTAACAATTTGCTTCTTTTCAGTCTTTAAAATCCTTCAAAAGACTTAACATTTATAATATATTATTAATCTACAAATACAAAACAGTACGAGCAAATAGGGCTTAGGGCTTTCTACTACATTAGGGCTTAGTGTATTACTAGCTGATGTGATGTCTCTCTTAGTTAATCCTAGATGTTATTATTGTATTTCTCTTGCATTTGTTGTTGGATGTAACTGGGACCCTGTGTACATAATCTCGTTTTCAACACATGTACTACATGCGGTGCAAATGACAATAAATTCTCTCTGACTCTGACTCTGACTCAAATGAACTGTTCCAGCCTCTTGAAAGTGTTTTTGTGACTCGCCGCTGACAAAAATAAATTAGTTGGAGCTGTTCTATTAGACTTTAGTTCTGTTTTTGAACTATTAGATCATGATTTATTGTTAGATAAACTTAGGTATTATAAAGTTTCTTTGCATACTGTAGGATGGTTTGCTAGCTTTCTTTCTCAATGAGTATTTTTCAACGGCAAATTCTCATCTAAAACCAAACAAAATAAATCAAATTTAAAAGTAAATAATAAAATAAGATCTCTGACCTAAAGTCATCTGCTGTTCTCTATAAAAGTTGTCTTGTCGCTCTCTGTGCACAACTCAGAGCGCCTTCCTTCCTTTGTGACAACCAGCTGCTTCTTATCTGCTGTCTGCAACAGCCCACATGCAGCTTGTGAGCGGCAGCACACGGGACTCTGATGCTTGCAAAACCCTAAATGTGATCACTCACATTCATGTTCTTCATGTCCAACCAACAGACTGAGCAGATGCACGGGGAGGTGAACACTGGAGGCTATTTGAGTTACACAAGTAAACTTTGCTCATTTGCTCCTGGAGCTGTAGTGTTCTGAAGTGCTGAGTAGAGCCTATGTCAAAAAGTCATTTGAAAATATGCAAACAGTGAGAAGACAAAAAAAAAAAATGTCCAGAGCGATCTGTTTTCCCCAAAATTGAAAAATGGTAAACGTATTTATTGCATCCAAAAAGATCCACAAAATGATGGTCAACTAGCACAAATGGAAGCACTTTAATTTAAAATTGAAACTGAATAACTAAATGAACACAACATTACTTTAACAGTGTGGCGCCAAAAATGAGTTAAATGACCAGAAGGTGACAATTAAATTTAAACACAATTTGGCACAAAGCAATATAAAACTGACTAAAGTGAGAGCTGGTAACAAAGTGAGACATAAACCATGACAACATTAACGAGACGTAACACAATCAGTAAACATAACATGAGGGTTATACACAGCTGGAGACACACGTCATCGTCTTATCTGCAGCAGTCTGAGGGTTTTGTCCTCACATGGAGGTCTGGGTTTTTGTTTTGGAAACTTTTCAAAAAAAATTCAGCGTTTATGTTTTGAAATGAAGCACTTGCTGCAGAGCATGTGCTGGGACAGACTGCCTTCATCACCTGAACAGTGGGAGTAGGAACAGGCAAGAGCTGCTCCACCCTGAAGCCCAAATGATGCGGACCGGATCAGACTGTGGCTGAGTGACTCTATGTGACACGTTCCTCTGCATAAAATAAAGACCGGTTCTGATAAAACTCCAGGACTTGATGAGAAAAACAAGCAGGTGAAGTCTGTTCTCATCAGGAGGTGGAGGTTCTCTGTGGTCAGAGCCCTATAAAGAGAGAGTTGCGACACTCCCATTGACTCCCATAGAAAGAATGGAATGCGGAAGTCACGTGGGTCACGTAGCGGCTAATAGTGACAAACAGCCCCGGTTCTACCATTAAATGCAATATATTCTCTGTGTTTTCTCCAGTAAGTTGATGAAAATACAGCATTTTTTTGCCACTTTGAGGCGTTAGCTGACTGTTCTGACCACAATTTATCAACATTAATACTTCATGTTGCCAGTTTTTGTTAATTTAACATGTTTAACATTGCTAGTTATGGGTTAACTGCAGCTAGCTCTGCCATCATGATGGTTTAACTGGGTCTATTTCTGTCTAATTCATCGTTTTAAAATATCCATTACATTCAAAAGTTTATATATTTATTTTTTATGATAATTCCAGAAAATACTTAGCCTTTTTTTCTGAGAGATTGATGTGGTTTAATTTAGTTCAAATTATAGATCCTTTGTCAAAGACTGCAGCATAAATTGTGACATTATCATTAAATAAAACCATGATTGTGGAGATGAGGTTTTTTTTATGTTTTCCAGGTGAACCACAGGAGAATGACTTCAGTGAACTGCATTCAAACAAAGGTAAAGTTACAAATTCTCGTTTTATGCCTTCACAAAACAATAATTGCTGAATCAAGAAGTTTGAATAAAATTATTTAACACCATAACCTTCACAAATTGGTATTTACTGCAGGACTGTTAATTTGAATTTGTATTATATTATTAGTATGGTAATCATGGGTCAAGTTGAGATTAGACTCTCTTTCAAGACAGAACAAGAAATAAGAATTATTTCCAAGGACATATCAGCATCAATATGTTGTAGAACCTTAAAAAAAAAAATATATATAT
>JBBPBX010052277.1:0-24268 GCA_038048925.1 Garcialebias charrua
TATGATTCATTAACAACATAGCAGTTGTTTGTGCTGTGTCGTTAGGAGCTGGTAGGCATTCTACCCATTTGGTAAATGCACAGGTTACCGTGAGAAAATATTTATTTCCTCTAGAGCTCTTAGTGAGTGGTCCAACCCAGTCGATCTGGAGGTCAGACCATGGGAATGCAATGCCTCTGCTTTGCAGTGGTGCTCTGTGAAGTGGTCTGGTTGGCTGAAACTGGCCACAGACCACGCACCCTTCAATGTAGTCCTTGACATCCTTTTTCATTCCAGGCCAATAGGCAATTTGTTTTAATGCCGTCAGCGTGGCTTTATCTCCTTTGTGTCCTGCGGACGGGAGATCATGGGCATGAACTAACATCACCCCCCTTTGGTCATGGGGAACCACGAACACAGGTGAGGACGTTGGTCCATGAGCGAAAGTTAGGATGCCCTTGATTAGTTTTAGCTGTTTGCGCAGCTGATAAAGGACTTTAAGGTCTGGATCGGAATCCAGTTCGTCTTTAGACGGAGTGTTTTTGTCTGGATCAATCAGGTACAGTATCATGGAGTTGATAGCAGGATCCGACTTCTGTAGTTGGATGATGTCAGGGTCAGTCAGTGCGGGTCGTACGGAGACTGCGTTGTCAGCAGGTTTGTCCGCGGCCTGTGCACGTGTGACTGCCATAACCTCAACAGCAGGTTGTGTTGACAGAGTCTTGATCAACCAGGAGGAGTCGAAGGACCATAGAGGACCTTCGTCGGCTCCTTCTTTGGCTAAGGAATCTGCAATGTCATTGTAGTGCTTGTCATCGCCTGGGACTCTAGAATGTCCTGGAACTTTCTTCCAGTAGATCTGTAAGTCGTGTGATGTCACCAAGTGATCACATGCCATGAAAAGCTCTTTGTGTTTGACCACTTTTCTGTCGCTTGTTAGGAAACCGTTCTGTTTCCACACAGCGAGGTGACAAGCGAAACTCAAACGAGCATAGTTAGAGTCAGTGCAGATGACTAGCGTCTTGATGGAGCGTGCTACTACCATCTGGAGAGCTATTAGGATTCCTGCAATCTCAGCGTACTGAGAAGTCTGAGAGCCTAATTTGTAGCTGAAAGTAATCTGTTCTTGGTCTTGGAGGAGGACCCCTCCAACACCTGCTCTGCAGATTTTGTCGCGGAGGAATGAAGATCCATCCACGTACAATGTTGTCATATCTTTGCAGATATTGTCATCAAAGAAGTGGTGGTTCGGGTCTTCAGTTACTGGGGTTTTTACCTCAGCCAGCGGCTGGGTGGCAGGTACATCTTGTGTACACTTTTGGCAGATTGCCAAGTCTGTCCCCAGATGTGACTCCTTGTTTTGACCATAACGTATGTCAAGGTTAAAACTTTGAAGCGCCATGAGCCACGTTGCAACACGTGAGTTTGTGACCACACTATCTCTGATGCGTTCGCTATTTAGAAAAGTCACTGGCTGGTGTTGTGTTTCCACAACGATTTTCTGTCCACCGATGTAGCTGGAAAAATGTTTTACTGCCCACACTGTGGTCAGTAGAGCTTTCTCACAGTTTGAGAATCTCAACTCGGGGCCTGCCATCGTTTTGCTGGCGTAGGCTACTACACGTTTGTCTCTGTCATGTATTTGGTACAGACCTGCACTTATGCAATGAGCTGAGAAGCCCACTTCCAAGTAAAACTCTTTGTTGTAGTCTGGGTAGACTAAACATGGAGCTGACTTAATCCTGTGTATAAGAGCGTCCATTGCCCGCTGCTGTTTGTCAATCCAGACAAATGGAACGTCTTTCTTTAGGAGTTCAGTCAGTGGCTTTGCAAGGTCTGCATAGTTCTCTATGAACTGGATCGAGTAGTTACACACGCCAAGAAAACTTTGTAGTTCTTTGAGATTGGTGGGGACGTTGAGATTGTCAAGGCCTTGGGCACGAGTTAAAATGCCATTGTTTAGTTTAAGCCGTTCACGCAGTTTATCGGGAACCTTGTACAGGAACCTTATAGGCTTCGGCCAACGTTTCTCTGTCCGTTTACCTCTTTCTGCGTAATTCAGGTGTGTCACAACTGTCGGCGATGTCGCAGGTGTGTCTGACTGGTCAGACCGCGGTGCGTCACTGTCGTTGTGATGTATGTCTTCCCACTTCATGACTGAAGAGGTGCTCTTTGAGTCTGTAAGAACTATGTCATCTCTGATTAGTTCTATACTCAAAAGCTCTTGAACCAAGGTTTCATCGAAAGCTTGGCTGATGGCCGAATTACCTGTCCCAGAGGACAGTACAGCGTCTGTGGTGTGGGATCCTCAGACCTCCACACAGTCTCCTACCTGTGGTAGAGAGTGAGAGTATGCCCCCCTTTTGTTTGAGGAGGGGTCCTCAAAATCTGTGACACTGAAGTCCAAGTGACTGTCAGCATGTGGTAGACTGTCACCTTCTGGACTCAGATGTCCTTGAACCAAGATTTCACTGAAAGCTTGGCCATCTGCCGAATTACCTGTCCCGTAGGACAGTACAGCGTCAACGGTGTGGGATCCTCGGACCTCCACACCTACGTCTACCAGTGGTAGATAGTCTGAGTTTGCCCCCCTTTTGTTTGAGGAGGGGTCCTCAAAATCTGTGACACTGAAGTCCAAGTGACTGTCAGCATGTCGCAGACTGCCACTTTCAGGACTCAGATGTCCTTGGACCAAGGTTTCATCGAAAGCTTGGCTGATAGCTGAATTACCTGTCCCATAGGACAGTACAGCCTCTTCGGTGTAGGATCCTTGGATCTCAACACCTTTCACTACCTGTGGTAGGTAGTGTTCAGTGAGTGCTGACCGTGTCAGCTCGCAGAGGAGGTTCTCTTGTTGGGCCAGAGTCTGGTCCAACTGTTGAGTCTCTACTGTCTCACCTGTAGTTGAAGGTTCACTTACCGGGCTCTCGTCCTCGGATGAGGAGTCCCTTGTGTCCACTGCGGTACCTGCGGTTAGGCAGTCTGTACCACAACTAGGAGGCCTTTGCATTGGCAGGGGTTCTCTCACTGTTGCCCACATTGTCTGTTGACCATAATCTATAATCGCTTCAAAGCGGTTTATAAAGTCTTGGCCAACCAGAAATGGGAATGAGTCAAGTGTGGACATGTACACCGGGTGGTGTAGTGTCATTTTGCCAATCTGCATGTGAACCATAGCTATAGCTGTTAGGGTTGTTCTCGTCTCTGCGAGACCCTGCAGCTTAATAGCACATTTCTCAAAGGGTATTTGCCTGTCAACACCATTAGCGGCGGTCCTCAGCTCCTCGAACAGCTTGGCCGACATAATAGTTATATCAGAACTGCCATCCAGGAGGGCTTCACGCTCAAGGACACCTTCTAGTGTGATAGGCAGGTAAGCTTTCTTAGCCACCCCCCTTTGCATAAAGTTACACAGAAACCTCATAGGTCTTGGTCCACGTTTCTGTTCACGTGTGACTCTGGCTGTGTACTCATGTTCACTGTCAGCATCTTGTTGGCTGACAGCATCATGACCTTCAGGATGTTGTTGTGTGTCAGCAAGTGGTTTGCTGTCAACATCCATGGCAATGTTGGTAGTAGTGTGCGCTGAGGTCTTTGTGTGCTCTGAGTCTTTGTGAAAGACAGTGCTACACCTCGCTCCAGGTTGGTCAACGTTCATTGTGTCATTATCAGTGATAACGCCACTCATTGTATCAGGTTGGTCAAGCACAGCAACATTCAAATCTACTGACAAACTACTTACTTCCTCTGTCTCTTCCGAGCATAGAGGTGTTGGGCCATTATTCTGGGACATACGTGACTCCTTGCCTGTTTCGAACTGTTCTGTTCGAGGCGCGGGAGGTGCAGTTCCAAGGCTCGGGGGTTTCTCTTGGGACCACGCATTGTTACATGAGTTTAGGTCCTCACACTTCAATTTCTTTTGAAGTTCACCCACCAATGGACCCTGGTTTTCACCCGCCTGGTTCGATTTGAACCATTTCGGGTCTCTTAGAGAGTGAACACCTACCTTTTGTGGTTCGTTGCTTGTCTCAGATTTTTCAATCTGAGGTGCTTCAGGGACGGGGCTCCCTTTAAACCATTTTGAGTCACTGTTCCAACTGGTTCCAACCCTTCGTTGTTTGTCAGTTTGAAAATCTTGTTCAGTCTTGCTAGTATTATCCAACTCTTTTAACAACCGACGTGTGTTCTCCACCTCATTCAAGTTTTCAAACAACCAACTTATGTCCACTATCTCCTCAGAGCTTAGAGGTATGTTGCCTTTTTTCTGGAACTTCTGTGACCTTTTGCTACTCCCGGACTGTCCAGTCCGCAGTGCAGGGGCAGGGCCTTTGCTCGGTGTAGACCGCAGAGGGTCTTTTAAAGAGCGGACACCTACCGTTTGTGGTTTTTTGCTTATCTCGGGCAGCTTCGTCCGAGGTGCAGGGACAGGGCGTTTGCTCGTCCTTCTCAACCAATAGTCATGTCTTAACCACTTCGGGTCATAGTTCCAGCGGACACCTTCGCTACGTGTTTTGTTAGTTTGAAAAACCTGTTTCTTCTCACCTATGTTTGGAGAGGGAGTTGATGAACATGTCCCTTCCAGCTCCAGCGAGTGGGATTTGACTGCTTCACCTGGGGACGCCTGTAAGGGTGTTTTGGTTTGCATTTTAGCTTCAAAGACATTCACAGCACACTGTTTTATTTCTTCCATGGTTTGCGTTTCTGGATCAAACTTGGTGAGCAGCTGAACTCGTATCTCATAGACGAGATGTAAGAAGAAAGACAACTTACAGTACTCATCTTCTTCCATGCCTGGTGTATATTTGTCGGCAAAACGAGCTTTAAGAAACCTGTCGTAAAACATCAAAGGATGTTCACCTGCTTCTTGCCTCACGTACCTGTCAACTGAGCAGTCACCACCTTGGCTCGTACTAAGCCGTTGTGGGGCCCTGATGGAGCGGACCCTCTCACTTGTTTCACCCTGTTTAACGTCCATTATTGTATTGATTTTGTGTGAAAAAAAATCAAAAGATTGTTCTCATGTTAGTGCTTGCAAATAAATATTCACTTTTAATGTAGCACTGAGTCAAATAAACTAATCAGCTGAGGTTTACGCGTTTCACTGTGTAATAAGTATTCATAGGTACCTTTTTTCAGGTTTTACCCTCAATGAACTTTGTAAAAGTTAAATGCACTCTTGCAGTGTTAACTTTAAAATAGAACTTATGTTCAAACAACAGTTACTAACTAACCCAAGCAAGCCTGATTTCCGTTTTTTCTTACTCAAATGCTTATAAAAGAGGGCTGACTTGCAAAGATTTCACTAAAATGTGACAGGATGCTGCTTGAGCATGCCTTTAAAAAGATGTCTTGCAGTCTCAGTGAAACTGATTTTTTACTGCATTTGACAGTTATCAGGAGTGAAAAAGGACTTTCTGTTCGTTATTTTAAACAATTTTCGTATTCAAAATAAACGAGTGTTTGTGCGCTCAGCATAACAGTACAGTAATGATGTTACTCCAAATAAAAATCAGTGATGTTTATCAATTTGTTGTCTTGTGACATGTTCAAATCTGGTCTGCTTTCTTTGCTTCTTTGGAGTGAAAAATGTACTTTCGTTTGTTATTTTAAACTTTTCATTTAAAATAAACTGGAGTCATTAATTTTACGCAGAAAAACGTTACAAAATGCTATTTTTAACCAAAAGTGTACAGTGTACGCCAATTCTGTTTAAAATTCAGAGATGTGAAGAGCTTAATGCGGAAATGCTCTGTTCTCCATCATTTGTTATTTATTTAATTTGAAAATCAAATAAAAAAATGCTTTTTGAGTGTTATTTTAAATCTCTTCAGTATTTAAAATGAGCATAAATTGTCTGTCTGTACCTCTGTTATTCTAAATTTTTATTTAAAATAAACAGGAGTTTTTTTTGTTTGTGTACAGAACAAATCTTAAAGCTGGCCAATTCACCATAAAAATGTTGACTTTTATGATGTGTTGAGAGAACTCATCTATTAACGTCCAACAGGGGGCAGATTGAAGTCTTAATGTTATCACGAGGCGACTGAGTTTTCTACTCAGCACTTAAAATAAAAACAACCTTTTACAGTTAGTTTCCAGTGTGTTCGTGATAATTGCTCGAACCACGTTCTTGTCAGAGACAAAGTAATGTTGTCAGACAGTTTAGATGGCTTCAAAATGAGTTTTTTTTTAAGCTTTTAGTGAAACCTCCTCTCACCTTGTGAGTGTGTGTGCATGTGTGACCTGTCACTCAGTGCGGCACCTGGAAGTGACGACAAGAATGGGCGGGCCAACGCAGCGTGCGTAGCGCGTCACCAGCTTCTTACGTGAGCGAGGCGGAGCTCGCTACAACATACGTGACGTCAACAAATCAATCACAGCATTTGTAGTTCATTCTCCAAGCATTCATGGTGAATGTAGTTTCTTACCTTCGACCAATGTAGTGCCGGAAATGACAACAAAGTGGGCTGGTCGCAACGGCGTGTGACGTGATTGACAGCTCACAACAGCGAATCAGCGTTCGCTACAAGAGTGATTGACAGCACACAGCACTCGTTTAGTCCAATCACAGCTCATAAACGGACATGTAGCACACGTCTTTTTAACGTTAGCTTGCACAGCAGAACGCAACGTTATAGACTCTTTAACAACTCAAACGCTTCAAATTAACTTCCCAAAATTCTGAAACGTGGCAATCACATTTAAAACAGGCACAACTTAGCTACGCTCAGTAACACAGCACTTCAGCTGTTGAACAAACACGGACTCTCGGAGCTGCGTTCAGGTCGGTTCCGTCCACTTTAAAGGAGCAGAATTCGGGTTTCAGAACCACTATCCGACAACGTTCTAACAGTAATATGCTTCTTTGACCTGCTCTAACATGTAAAATACCACAACAGCAATCTTGTAGATGTTAAATTAGCTTTCAGGTTCTATGACTCGGCGGTCAATTCAACAAAGCTTTGTACCGGAGTGTGTGCGTGACCTGGACCGGAACCGAACCAGAACTCCCCACAGACCACGGGCTGACAAAACTTCACCTGAATGCTTCCAACAACGTGTAACAGAGTTGAAACAATAACAATTTCTCAGCTTTAAATGATAAAAACATGCAGAATCTGCCTGTCTCGACACTTCCAGCCAAAATTATTATCCTCAGAGTTTAAAACTTGGATTCCATTATGCAAACATGACGTTACAGTTTATGAGAGACCACAGATTTATCAATAAACTTTCAGAAACCGGTACGAGGCCACCAGATGTAAAGGATTTAGGAAGGGTCAGTTTTAATACTGACCTCCTTTTTACCTTAATTTACTTATTCAGATTGAATAGTAATTTCACGGATTCTTTTCTTTTTCAGTTTACCCAATATTTCTGTGATCTTTGTGATGGATAAATAACCATAGCCATTAAGTGACAGAAAACGGTGATTTTAGTTTGGTATGCCAGGAGACACTACCATTTATTTAAAATAAATCACTAAAATCAACATTATTACACTTGATTGACAGGATTTCACTTTCTTGCGATTTAACACACATCAACACACTTAATGTAACACAACAGACATAAATATGATGTTAATTATTTAGTCTGAGGGCTCTTAGCTTAAAGAATATAGTTTCCAGCTTAAAATTGAGAAGAGAAATAGGAGGAATAAAAGAGGTTAAGGAGGGAAGTTATTTATCTCGAGTGTAACCAGAAATGACACTTTCCATCCGACTTCAGCTAGATCCCAGGTACGTTTGTAAACAGCTCTTTACCTTTTGACGACGAGTCTGATAAAGAGGTTACACCGGCCTTTCAGGCGTGCAGAATCGTTGCAGGTCCAGAACGTCCGAGCCGGTTCTGGTTTACGTTTCAACGTCTCCTCGGATCCGCGTCAGTCGTCAGAAAAATGTGGCAGCTTCTGGCCTCTGGTTTGAGATAATTTACTCCAGAAAGGAATAAACAAAGTTTGAGCTTGTGCTCGTTCGAAGTGGACTCATAACAAACATGTTATTAGTCCTTAGCTGGATGACGTGTCCTTAGCGTGTGACTGAACGTCAAATCCAGCTCTTTGGGAGAAGTTCACATCTCTTTGAAGTTCCCAGAAAACTTAATACGTTCCAGCCCAAACTAGAACTTTAGTAAGGATTCAAAGAGAGGAGTGAGACTTGTGTCTTTTTCATTGGTCCGTGGACCAGCAAAAAGCTCACTTGTTGTTATCAGAGTACAAGGCCACAAGTAGCCAAGCAGAGAGGAATTGTTTAGGAAAAGACAGAGCAGGCTGGAGTCATTTTCATGAAAACAACGGATTAACTGTCTTCTTCTGTCTAAACAAAACAGTCAGGTCTTTCTGACCCGAATGTTCAACTTTAACACAGCAAGAGTAACACAGTAATGCTTCACATTTCAGAATAACACAGCATAAAAGCACATATCATGAAAATGAGAAAAGTTATTCTTTTGATTACATTAGAATAAAATCAAGATATAAATAGTCTCTTTTGGTGACTATGTCCTCAGATTATAACTAATGGAATAAATTGTGTTAAATGTCTTGCTTTACTGAGAGGTCAGTAAAGGTCATCTCTGGAACAGTTCAAAAGTACACAGGTGTATCAGAGCGGGCACGGTCATGCCCACTACAATGTGAAGACCTTGTTGGAAAGCAAAGGTCTGGACCATGTGAAGTCCTTGTTGGAAAGCAAAAGTCTGGACCATGTGAAGACCTTTTTGGAAAGCAAAGGTCTGGACCATGTGAAGACCTTGTTGGAAAGCAAAGGTCTGGACCATGTGAAGACCTTGTTGGAAAGCAAAGGTCTGGACCATGTGAAGACCTTGTTGGAAAGCAAAGGTCTGGACCATGTGAAGACCTTGTTGGAAAGCAAAGGTCTGGACCATGTGAAGACCTTGTTGGAAAGCAAAGGTCTGGACCATGTGAAGACCTTGTTGGAAAGCAAAGGTCTGGACCATGTGAAGACCTTGTTGGAAAGCAAAGGTCTGGACCATGTGAAGACCTTGTTGGAAAGCAAAGGTCTGGACCATGTGAAGACCTTGTTGGAAAGCAAAGGTCTGGACCATGTGAAGACCTTGTTGGAAAGCAAAGGTCTGGACCATGTGAAGACCTTGTTGGAAAGCAAAGGTCTGGACCATGTGAAGACCTTGTTGGAAAGCAAAGGTCTGGACCATGTGAAGACCTTGTTGGAAAGCAAAGGTCTGGACCATGTGAAGACCTTGTTGGAAAACAAAGGTCTGGACCATGTGAAGACCTTGTTGGAAAACAAAGGTCTGGACCATGTGAAGACCTTGTTGGAAAGCAAAGGTCTGGACCATGTGAAGACCTTGTTGGAAAACAAAGGTCTGGACCATGTGAAGACCTTGTTGGAAAGCAAAGGTCTGGACCATGTGAAGACCTTGTTGGAAAACAAAGGTCTGGACCATGTGAAGACCTTGTTGGAAAGCAAAGGTCTGGACCATGTGAAGACCTTGTTGGAAAGCAAAGGTCTGGACCATGTGAAGACCTTGTTGGAAAGCAAAGGTCTGGACCATGTGAAGACCTTGTTGGAAAGCAAAGGTCTGGACCATGTGAAGACCTTGTTGGAAAGCAAAGGTCTGGACCATGTGAAGACCTTGTTGGAAAGCAAAGGTCTGGACCATGTGAAGACCTTGTTGGAAAACAAAGGTCTGGACCATGTGAAGACCTTGTTGGAAAGCAAAGGTCTGGACCATGTGAAGACCTTGTTGGAAAGCAAAGGTCTGGACCATGTGAAGACCTTGTTGGAAAACAAAGGTCTGGACCATGTGAAGACCTTGTTGGAAAGCAAAGGTCTGGACCATGTGAAGACCTTGTTGGAAAGCAAAGGTCTGGACCATGTGAAGACCTTGTTGGAAAGCAAAGGTCTGGACCATGTGAAGACCTTGTTGGAAAGCAAAGGTCTGGACCATGTGAAGACCTTGTTGGAAAGCAAAGGTCTGGACCATGTGAAGACCTTGTTGGAAAACAAAGGTCTGGACCATGTGAAGACCTTGTTGGAAAGCAAAGGTCTGGACCATGTGAAGACCTTGTTGGAAAGCAAAGGTCTGGACCATGTGAAGACCTTGTTGGAAAGCAAAGGTCTGGACCATGTGAAGACCTTGTTGGAAAGCAAAGGTCTGGACCATGTGAAGACCTTGTTGGAAAGCAAAGGTCTGGACCATGTGAAGACCTTGTTGGAAAGCAAAGGTCTGGACCATGTGAAGACCTTGTTGGAAAGCAAAGGTCTGGACCATGTGAAGACCTTGTTGGAAAGCAAAGGTCTGGACCATGTGAAGATCTTGTTGGAAAGCAACGGTCTGGACCATGTGAAGAGCTTGTTGGAAATCAAATGTCTGGACCATGTGAAGAGCTTGTTGGAAAGCAAAGGTCTGGACCATGTGAAGAGCTTGTTGTAGTTACATCATTTAAAGCCATTGTCTTGCCAATGTTTAATGTTGTGCCTTACTTTACTTTTAACAGCAGCCACTTTTTGTTTCCTTACATTACCAAAACCTCTCTTTACTTGAGACATTTTATGTATCCTTGCATACTATGAAAGTATTATGACTTTAGAAAGTGGCAGCTCAGCTAAAATGTATTTACAGGGGTCTGGTCCAATGTGACTTGGTGGACAAACCCCCCTAGTGGTCTGTATACTTGTTTTATTTTTATTTTTTAGTTTTTAGCACATCTTATTTTCAGTTGTTTTGGTGTTTTTGGTATTTGCAGCATGTTTTTATTTTATTGTGTGTTTCTTCATCTATTTTCTGTGATTGAAGATTTTTTTTCTGTTGCATTTGTTTTTTTTGTTTAGGAGTTAGGATTATTCATGTGTTTGCAGCACGTTTTAACTGTTTGCTGTGCATTTAGCTGTGTGTAGCTTGTTTGCACCTGTCGTCCACCGTTGATACGGGACTCTTCAGTGACTAACCATGAAAGATGTACCTCTTCTGGTGTAAGTTGAACTAGATTTTTACAGAAGCTCTCATATTAAAAATCAAAGCACCACCTAGTGGTCAAATATAAAAATCAAACGTTTGGTAATAAAAGTACAAAGAAAAAACATTACTGAAAGGAATGCCTTATTTTATATGATTAAAAAAAAAGACAAAACAAAGGTTATTATTCAGTTAAACTGCTTTTCTATGATGTGGATCCCCATGTGTCTGTTTAAAGCTGATTTATGTCCAAACCTTTGTCCACAAAGATCACAAACAAATGCTTTCTGTCCTGTGTGAACTATCATGTGTGTGTTTAAATTTGACTTCTGTCCAAACCTTTGTCCACAAAGATCACAAACAAATGCTTTCTGTCCTGTGTGAACTATCATGTGTTTGTTTAAATCTGACTTACATCCAACCCTGTGTCCACAAAGATCACAAAGAAATGCTTTCTGTCCTGTGTGAACTATCATGTGTTTGTTTAAATCTGACTTGCATCCAAACCTTTGTCCACAAAGATCACAAAGAAATGCTTTCTGTCCTGTGTGAACTATCATGTGTTTGGTTAAATTTGACTTCAGTCCAAACCTTTGTCCACAAAGATCACAAACAAATGCTTTCTGTCCTGTGTGAACTATCATGTGTCTGTTTAGATTACCATTTCTGTTAAATCTTTTTCCACAGTCTTTACAACTAAATGAGGTCTGTCTTGACTGTCTTTTCTTGACTGAGCCTCCAGTTTTCTTCACTTCAACACATTCCTTGACAACCAAACAACTTGAAGACGTCACTGACTGACTTGTCTTGTGAAATTGTTTCCCATGCTCAGTGAAGCTGCAAGATTTGTTGACAGTGTTTACGCCTGACTCAGGAGCTCTGCTCTTCTTCCAGTCTTTGTCACCGTCTTCAGGTTCTGACCCAGAGTCTGATAAGTCTTTTAGCTGAGAGTCAGAGTCATTCACATCATCACCTTCATCATCCTCACTGACTTCAGTCTCTGAAGAGCTGCAATCATCTCCATAAGTATTTAGATCTGGGTTCCTGGTAGTCTCTGCTCCTCCACAGTCCTCTCCACCAGTTGATGCTTTCATCTGGTCAGCTGAACTGCTGGTTGGAAGATCTTCCTCTTTTACTTGGTGCTGATGAAGCTGTAAAAATAGATGTTTCTCTTCATCTTCCTCACTCTTCAAAGGAACAGCAGTGAATGCAAACCCGGGGTCATCAGTCTCTGTTTTCACACAAAACTGCTCTCCCTCTTGACTGGTCCACAGTTCCTCATCTTCCTCCTTTATGTTGAGGGTCTCTGGATCCTGTTGATCCATCCCAAGCATCTGTACTTCAGGAGCTTCTTTAATCAGAAACATCTGCTGAACATCTGCAGGGACCACAGAAAACGTGAACATCAGGCACAATTATAACTTTAAATTCACACATTCAGTGATGCTTGAAAGTTTGTGAAGCCTTTAAAACTTTATAAATTTCTGCATAAAAATGACCTAAAACATCATCAGATTTTCACACAAGTCCTAAAAGTAGATAAAGTGTACATAAACTCCATATGCTGCTTTGTCACTCTATTACAAATGTCAATGCTAGAACTTTCATTTTATTTTATAGATATACTTTTTACACTTTTATACAGTACTACTATGCTTACTACTACTAGCACTTTGAGATTTTCATTAAAGCTAGGGTATGTAAGATTGTAATGTAGTCTAACTTTTCAAACAATATATTTTTAACATATTTCTTCACTCTGTCACTATCTACTGACAAACTGAAGTTAGACAAAGTAATCTCTGAAAAAAACTATAGTCCCCTTGCTTCTCTATCAGCATTTATAAAAACACTGAAAACAGAGTGACCCGGAGAATGACCAGCCAATCAAAACAGAGTTGTTTGTCACGCCCCTACCCACGCCCCCACCTGTCCCAGCCTCAGCGCCGCGGCTCGTTCTCATTCAAAGGATTGCAAAGCGATGCAGGACTGTCTTTTTATGTGACATAAATGTATTAAATATCCCTTCTTCATCCCAGAGCTGGACTTTTATTTAGTTTTTTTGCCATAAGTCAAGTGATCGCTTCATCCTCCACTCACAGGAATGAGGAACGCTGTCAGACATGAGGAAGACACGAGCGAATTAATCATGTCCAAACGTTGCTTCGTGAACCTCTGCTGATTTCTGCTGGTTTTTCTGTTGTTGGACAAGTGCTCCATGATTTTATAATATTTTTTAAAGGTTTTATTATCATATAATCACAGAACTTTGCAGCGCAGAAAGTACATGTAGAGGAGGCGGAGCATTCCATTCCAGACATTCCAAACCTGCGCACAGACATGAGGAAATCACGAGCGAATTAATCATGTCCAAACGTTGCTTCGTGAACCTCTGCTGATTTCTGCTGGTTTTTGTGATGTTGGACAAGTGCTCTATGGTTTTATTATATTTTTAAAAGGTTTTTATAACATATAATCACAGAATATTGAAGCGCTCCTCCGAGCGGACACACAGCAGGGGGCGGAGCTGCAGAACCTAAGTTCACCAGAGCATGGACAGTCTCCCTCCCTCAGAGTCATATATGGCTCTGAGGGAGGGAGCAGAATGATTTCACCTGCTGGAAATTTTTCTAAGTCCCAGGGTACTGCAGAAACTACAGAGTATAGCTTGAATGAAAAGTGCATTATAAATTGAATTCATTATTATTATTATTATTATTATTACTATGCAAAAAACTCGGGACAGTATTACACTTTTGTTATATCATTTTATGCTTATGTTTATTAAATGTTTAGTGTTTTAGTGTTGTTGTAACTTTTCATACTTTCATACTACTACTATGCAAAAACTACTATGCAAAAACTCAGGACAGTATTACACTTTTATTATTTCATTTTATGCTTACCGGTATGTTTATTAAATGTTTTAGTGTTTTAGTGTTTAAATGTTTACTGTTGCACCGAGGGACAGAGAGAAATGCTATTTCAATCCTGTGTATGTCCTGTACATATTGCAGTTTTGACAATAAAGTTGACTTTGACTAAAGAGAAACCAGTTAAACAAATGAGACAAAATATTATACTGTACTTGGTCATTTATCGAGGAAAATGATCCAATATTGCATTATTTTTCCTGAGATTTGTCAAGCTGCTTTATCAGTAATGCACAAAAATAAATTAAATATTAACGAGAGCATGTAGTGTTCACATGAACAAAGTTTGAATTTATATCCATCCATAGCCATTGTGAGACAAACTGCCTCAATTGTACTTGTCAATGTCTGAAAGTAAACTAACAACTTGTAATTGTTACCAATAAAAACAACTGATTTTGCTTATTTATAACAAATCACTGTATAGTCATACCTGCAAACTCAGAAAGGATGAAAAAGATGACAAACGTTGCCCCCCCCCCACACACACACACCACACACGAAAGATTTTGTAATTTTGTAACTTTTTTTTAAACATGCTTCAGGTAAAAGTCATTTACTAACCTAATTTAATGAGAACATCCATAAATAGAAAAGATTGTGTCAACCAAGAAAATTAACAAACAACAACAGAAGCAAGCCAAATACAGCAGAACATTTTGCTAACAGTAAAAACTCATTTCTTAAATGTTTTGCCAGAATTTTTAGAATAAAGTAGATGTCATTTCCTGCATTCTGGTGTATTTTAACAAGTTGTTAAACATCTATCAAGTGTTTACCTACATGTAAACACTTGATTCAATAACTATTTTAGAGACATCTAACAAAATAAAGTCAGGTCCTGTCGACAGATTAAAAAATTGTTGAAATTATTGATCATGCATCAGGATATTTTAGAGACACCTCATTCAATTAGTTCATATATGCATCCTGTTTTTAAACTCACTCCTGTGGCTAAGATAATTAAATTAATGTGACAATTTATCACAGTGACTTTAGGGGTGCAAATGACTGTTATTTTGGTAATTTTTTTTAATTTAGTTTTATTTGTAAGAATATTAACTTTACCCAATGAACAGGTGACATTTTAATAACCACCAACAGTGAATTTAGGAGGGGCTTTTTACAGTTTTCTGATTTAGTGATAGACTCATATCAGCAGTCATTGATTTTAACTATTTTACTTTCCAGACAATTACCTGGGCTCTTTCTCCTCTACAGCATAAGGAAAAATTTGCTCTTTAATGACTTTTGACTATAGGAAAAAAATAAATTTATTAACATAACCCAATATAATTAGGACATACAAAAAAATGGCAAGTCAAAAAATCTAAATCAAAAAAGGCGTTCAATACAGAGCAGAGACACTGACATTATGTTTTCTCACTTTTTCTCACTTTGGAACGGAACAAATGTGGTTTAATGTAGAGATTTACTGCTGCTGTCTCTACATTCACACCGTGGTGAAGTTAGTTAGTTTACGACTCCGTCATGTTTACGTTTCATCAGCGTGGTTCTCTCGTGTCGTGTCGTCACTTTTCAAAGCTGCACGTCGCGCAGTTTTTTTTTATCTTTATGAAGCGTCGAGCTCCCACACTTTGAAGGACTTGGTCGAACAGTTTTCTCTGCGTCTGTCAGAAAAAATATCCACTGAGTGGTTTAGGAGATATAAATGACTTTAGATGGAACAAAAACCGATGCTAATTCTGTGCTAGCGCGACCGTGTTGCATGTCTTAAAAAATTAATAAAAAATCGAATTTCATATCAAATGTGTTGTACAGGTGATCGTTAAGTAAATACACCCTTTATAATTACACTCTGAAAGCAGAAAAAATATCCACTGAGTGGTTTAGGATGGAAAAAGTAATTGTTTAGGGAGCTAAGGCTAATGTAGTTAAATCCATCAGTGGTGTAATTAATGCTGTATCTCTACATTTAGGCTATATGTAAATATAAACCATTTTTAGCTTTAGGTAGTATATTTCTAGAAGTTATTTGGCTAGATATTTGATGTAATAGTCAGAGATGACATACTTATGTCAAAACAACTTTGTAATCTGTCGCCTCCTCCTGGTGCGATCCCATATCTTTCTTAGCTAAAGCAGGAATGAGTCCCTCCTGTGATGTCACTTCCGGTTTACCGCTGAGGGCGCTATTTTTAGACAGAGTAGCGAGGGAAGACAAAAAGGTAGTAGTAGCACATTTTATTTTGAGATATGATCCGTATTTTTGATGAAAATTTGAGTTTTAGACATGTTAGGTTGAAAAGGCAACAACATGTGTTTAACGTGAGAGACGCACTTTAAGTGTCTTGCCCAGGGACACAACAACACATGGTGGGGGGAAGAGGGATTCGAAAGGGGAAGCGGGATTCGAACCTCCAACCTTCCGATCGGGGGTCGGCTGCCACTACCACTGTGCCACGGCTGTCCCTAAAGTAACCTGGTTCACTTTATGGATCTGGGTCAGTCTAAAGCTAGGTTCTCACCAAACGCTTTTCACGCAGCCGAAGCAGCCACTTTACATTGGAAGTCTATGTGGCCGAGCATCTTGGAGCAGCGGGGCGTGACGCGGCGCGTCTTCAGCATTTCAAGTGCGCAGCAGCGCCCGGCAGTCCCTTTCCACGCACACGCGCGCCCACAGCAGCAGAGCAGCAGAGCAGCAGAAGCAAGTCGCAGCAACCAATCGGGAGAGACTCTGCTATGTGATGACGCAACGACGACGGGACTTTTTGTGGACTTTTTTAACTTACCCCGTCGGGCCTCCGTGGCGAAAACAGCCTCCGGTAAGAAACTTGGCATTTTAAAAGTTGCTGCTGTCCACTCGAGCGTACGATCACCCCAAACATAAAAAAATGTTTTTAATCTCAACAAAGACTTTTGGAGCTGCAGTTCGGCTCATAGAAAACCCACTCAAGTAGTAACAAGCCTCACGTGAAGCTGATTTTATCTGCTCGGTGCACAGAAACACAACACATATCTGACCGGGAAGGGAGCCAGACGCTCCTCCGACTGCGTGTCTGCAGACACGTTCGGTGGAAACAGACGTCTGTTGACAAGCAGCAAACACGGTGCATTGGGAGCATTTTGATGCGTTTGGTGAGGATGTAGCATAATGAGTCACTAAAGTAACCTGGTTCACTTAATCGATCTGAGTCTAATGAGTCACGTTCAGTCTAATGAGTCACTAAAATAACCTGGTTCACTTTATCGATCTGAGTCAGTCTAATGAGTCACTAAAGTAACCCAGTTCACTTTATGGATCTGAGTCAGTCTAATGAGTCACATTCAGTCTAATGAGTCACTAAAGTAAGCCGGTTCACTTTATGGATCTGGTTCAGTCTAATGAGTCACGTTCAGTCTAATGAGTCACTAAAATAACCTGGTTCACTTTATCGATCTGAGTCAGTCTAATGAGTCACTAAAGTAACCCAGTTCACTTTATGGATCTGAGTCAGTCTAATGAGTCACGTTCAGTCTAATGAGTCACTAAAGTAACCCGGTTCACTTTATGGATCTGGGTCAGTCTAATGAGTCACGTTCAGTCTAATGAGTCACTAAAGTAACCCGGTTCACTTTATGGATCTGAGTCAGTCTAATGAGTCACTAAAGTAACCCGGTTCACTTTATGGATCTGGGTCAGTCTAATGAGTCACGTTCAGTCTAATGAGTCACTAAAATAACCTGGTTCACTTTATCGATCTGAGTCAGTCTAATGAGTCACTAAAGTAACCCAGTTCACTTTATGGATCTGAGTCAGTCTAATGAGTCACGTTCAGTCTAATGAGTCACTAAAGTAACCCGGTTCACTTTATGGATCTGGGTCAGTCTAATGAGTCATTAAAATAACCTGGTCCACTTTATGAGGCTGAGGCTGTCAGACTCATGAATAAATAAATAATAAGAATAACACTGCAAAACATCACATCATGCTGATGCTGATCTGTTTCTCGTTGCTGTGTTCATCTGTGACCATCTGCTCATAATGACTCATGTTCGTGCTGCTGTTTTAATGATGTTTTTCTACTACATTAGGGCTTAGTGTATTACTAGCTGATGTCTCTCTTAGTTAATCCTAGATGTTATTACTGTTTTTCTCTTGCATATGTTGTTAGATGTAACTGGGACCCTGTGTACATAATCTCGTTTTCATCACATGTACTACATGCGGTGCAAATGACAATAAAGACTCTCTGACTCTGACTCTGACTTTATGGATCTGGGTCAGTCTAATGAGTCACTAAAGTAACCCGGTTCACTTTATGGATCTGGATCAGTCTAATGAGTCATTAAAATAACCTGGTCCACTTTATGGATCTGGATCAGTCTAATGAGTCATTAAAATAACCTGGTCCACTTTATGGATCTGGATCAGTCTAATGAGTCACTAAAATAACCTGGTCACACTTTATGGATCTGAGTCAGTCTAATGAGTCACTAAAGTAACCCGGTTCACTTTATGGATCTGGGTCAATCTAATGAGTCACTAAAATAACCCGGTTCAGTTTATGGATCTGGGTCATGTTGTGTTCCGTTTAATACCACCAAGAGAGTCCAGCATGTTGTTTGAACACCACTTTATTCTGCTGTGTCACACCTGACAACAATCAAGACTTCTTCACTTATATACCTTTGTACACCACCATGTAACCAAGAGTTATACTGACACCAAGTGGCTAAACTGTTACATCATCATATCATGACATCCTCCTTTCTTTAAAATATCACAATATACATTTACAATAATACACATCATATTCATTAACCTTTAAATGTTATATCATCATATCATGACATCCTTTCTTTAAAACATCACAATATACATTTACAATAAGGCACATATTCATTAACCTTTAAATCACAAGTTCAGTCTTTGCGGTTTCTTGATCTCCCTTGTTGATCTTCTTAAGACAGGTTCACTAGAAATCTCTGTACTTGAAGAAGATAAAGAAATAGATGTAGATGGAGATGATTTATGACCTTCTCCATCTGTTTCATCTACTCCATCCCCTTCACCAAAAACAACTGGCTCCTTAACAGTTTTTTGTATTTTAAGCAAACTGCGTCTATTACGTCTAATTATTTGTCCTTCCTCAGTTTTTACTGTAAAAGATCGAGGAGCAACTTCTTCAAGAACATTAGCTTTGGTCACCCATCTACCAGAATCTTCAATTCTGACTGTGTCATTTCTGTTGAGAAGCGGAAGCTGCTTTGTTGTTTTGTCATACACATGTTTTTGTTTAGCTTTTAAAGATCTTAGCTTTCGATGTAGTTTTGGAATCTTTCTCACTTTTGTGTAACATGGTAATGTAGTTCGCAGTTTTCTATTCATCAACAATTCTCCTGGTGATAATCCACATTCCAGAGGTGACGCTCGATAACTAAGCAAAGCAAGATAAGGATCTGAACCACTGTCAGCTGCTTTCTTCAGTAGTTGTTTGAGAATATGAACTCCTTTTTCAGCCTTCCCATTTGACTGAGGATACAGGGGGCTTGATGTAATGTGTTCAAATCCATAATGATCTACAAACATCTTCCACTCCTTGCTACTGAAACATGGTCCATTATCACTTACAACCACATATGGAATACCATGCCTGGCAAAAATGGATTTCACATGTGTAATCACACCATTTGATGATGTACTTGACAACAACGCCATCTCAGGAAAGTTAGAATAGTAATCAATGACAACTAAGTAGTCTTTGCCCTGAAGATGAAACAAATCCATTCCCACTTTATGCCATGGTTCCATTGGCATGTCCATAATAATCATAGGTTCTTTAGTTTGCTTATTTCTATGTTTTTGACATGTTTCACATGATCCTATCATTCTTTCAATGTCTCTATTTATTCCTGGCCAAAACACAGTTTCCCTGGCCCTTCTTTTGCATTTCTCAATACCAAGATGACCTTCATGTATTCTACACAGAATATCTTGCCGTAAATTTTGTGGAATAACAATCCTGTTCTGCTTTAATAAAAGTCCATCCACATGGCTCAATTCACTTCTAATGTGGTAGAATAATGAACTAGATCCTTCTGGCCATCCATTCTCCATGTGTTCAACCACACGTTGTAACTCTGCATCAGCTGCTGTTTCTGCTACTATCTGTCCAAACTTTGCATTAGATACAGGTAGAGCTGCACACACCATGTTCACATAGCTTTCCACATCTTCTGCAGTAGTACTCATTGCATCCTTAAGAGGTGCTCGTGACAGTGCATCAGCTATGATAAGGTGTTTTCCTGGCGTATATATCAGTTCGAAATCATATCTCTGAAGTTTCATCATCATTCGTTGAATTCTTGGAGACATATCATTCAAATTCTTTCTCACAATTGTTACAAGTGGTCGATGATCTGTTTCTACAGTGAATGATGGTAAGCCATAAACATAACTGTGAAACCTCTCCAATCCAAAAACTAATCCTAGACATTCTTTTTCAATCTGAGCATAACGACACTCTGCTTCTGTCATCGACCTGGATGCATAAGCAACTGGTTTCCACAGCTCACCCTCAGCTTGCAGTAACATATCTCCTAATCCATCCTTGGAAGCATCTGTCGACACCTTAATGCTCTTTGCTGGATCATAAAAGGTCAGCACAGGTGAAGTAGTCAGTAGTCTTTTAAGGCTTTCCCACTCACAATCATGTTCATCAGCTCACTGAAAATAATTTTCTTTACACAAAAGTTGTCTAATACTGGACGTTCTAGCTGCGAGATTGGGAATAAATTTACCAACAAAGTTTATCACTCCCATGATGCGCTGTACTCCAGTTTTATCTTTGGGTATTGACATGTTAAGTATGGCATTTATTTTTTCCTGACTTGGCTGTATGCCCTGTACCGATAATTTATCTCCCAAAAATACAATTTCTTCAACTCCAAAAAGACATTTACTTTTGTTGAGTTTTAGTCCATGACTTTTAATGCGCTCTAACACTTTGACAAGCCTCTCATTGTGCTCTTGAAAAGTAGAACCCCAGATTATGATGTCATCAACATACACTCGAACTCCTTCAAGTCCTTCAACAATCTGTTCCATTGCTCTGTGAAATATTTTAGATGCTGAGATTATTCCAAATGGTAGTCTCAAAAAACAGTATCTGCCAAAAGGAGTATTGAAAGTACAATACTTGCTGCTACTTTCATCAAGTTTCAGCTGCCAAAAACCTTGTGAAGCATCTAATTTTGTGAAATATCTTGCACCCGTCATTTCACTAGTAATTTCTTCACGTTTAGGTATCTGGTAATGCTCACGTTTAATGTTTTCATTCAAATCCTTTGGATCCATGCACAATCTCAGTTCTCCATTCTTTTTCTTCACACACACCATCGAGCTAACCCAGTCTGTTGGTTCTTCAATTTTTTTAATCACTCCCAACATAGTCATGCGTTCAAGCTCTTTCTTCACTTCATCTCTTAATGGTGTAGGAACTCTTCGAGCTGGATGTATTACTGGTTTTGCATTTTCTTTTAACTGTATCTTATATGTAAAAGGTAGTACACCAAATCCTTTAAATACATCAGCATAGTTTTGCACTATAGAATCAACAGAGTCATGTTGCTTACTTACAGCTGCATCAATGCGATTCACTCTTTTCACCAACTGCAAGTCTTCACAGGCTTTGTCACCTAAAAGAGAGTCCAAACCATCACTAACTACAGAGAATAATAGATTATGTGTTTTTCCTTTGACGGTCACTTTTAGTCTACACGTTCCCAAACACCTTATACTTTGTCCATTATAATCTCTGAGCGTGATTATTTTATTCTCTATTTTTGGCTTGACTTTCATTGTTTTAATGTCAGACATACTAATCAGGTTTGCTTTAGCACCAGTGTCCAATTTCATGGGAATAATAGTGCCATTAATTTGCAATGGTGCTATCCACTTATCTTCTCGGATAACATGAATTGTTTCTTGTGGTTCATCTTCACAGTTTACCAAACCAATAAAAAATGTGTCACTCAGATCAGTATCTTCATCTTCAACCAAATGTACAGACCTTCCTCTTCTTTTTGACAAGCACTGCTTGGCAAAATGGTTGTTTCCCCCACACTGAGAACACTGCTTTCCATACGCAGGACATTGTTTCAGCTTATGTCGAGAACCACATCTCTTACAGTTGAGCATCTCTTCATCCATGCGTTGCACAGGTCGTAGTCCTCTGCGATGTTGTCCTCTGCTTGAAATTGCACCAACCACAACAGATTCACTGATGCTGGCTGGGTTGTCTTCTGCGTTGTTGAAAGTCCTCAGGTGCATCCGGGAGAGCTCACTTGCCTGGCAAATCTTCATAGCTCCTTCCAAGGTAAGCACCATTTCTCTCAACAGCCTTTCTCGGATCTGCTTGTCTGCCACGCCGAACACTATCTGGTCACGAATCATGGAGTCTTTCAGAGTGCCAAAGTTACATGTCTGAGCTTTCAGCTTCAGATCAGTCAGAAAACTATCAAATGGTTCATGTTGATGCTGCACACGAGATCGGAACACATATCTCTCGTATGTTTCATTTTTCTTTGGTGAACAGTGTCTATCAAAATAATCAAGCACATTCTCCAACTTGTCTTTGTCCTCTTCGTTATCAAAAACAAATGTGTTGTACACTTCAATGGCTTGTGAACCTGCTATTGTCAGCAGTAGTGCTACCTTTCTGCTGTCTGGCTCCTCATCCAGTCCCATGGCCTTCACATACAGCAGAAACTGTTGCTTGAAGTTCCTCCAACTGCTGTCAACATTGCCGCTCAGCTTCAAATTCTCTGGTGGTTTCAAAGAATCTATGTTCCTCACTTGATAGTGATCCAAACTGATTACTTTACTCCTGACACCATGTTGTGTTCCGTTTAATACCACCAAGAGAGTCCAGCATGTTGTTTGAACACCACTTTATTCTGCTGTGTCACACCTGACAACAATCAAGACTTCTTCACTTATATACCTTTGTACACCATCATGTAACCAAGAGTTATACTGACACCAAGTGGCTAAACTGTTACATCATCATATCATGACAGGTCAGTCTAATGAGTCACTAAAGTAACCTGGTTCACTTGAGTCGTTCACTCTTTGTTTGTTTCGGATCAGCACAGAGAGTAAGAAGTAACTCCTTTATCTTCCAGAAAACTGCTACTAACTTGTAACAAAGTCACTCGAGAGAAAGAATAAAGACACAAACCTAAAAGATGCAGTTGATGGTTGGGACTGAAAACAGCATCTAACATGTGTCTTGCTCCGTTTGTTCCTGAGCTGCAGCTCTACTTCCAAAATCCTCAGACTTTTCTTCTTCCTCTGCTTCCAGCTGTTTGAGCCGCTGTCTCCACATCTGTTCACTTCCGGTCAGCAACATTTACAGATGTTACAGCTCAATTTAACGTTCACTTCAACTCATTTGAGCAGCAGTCGAGAGAAAAGGCCTTCAGCTCGTAGCTACGGAGCAGAACAACAAACACTGACGTCACAACTGAGCAACTTCCGGTGCTGGGAGAACATCACTTCCGTTAGCTGCTGCTCTTCAAAATAAGAGCTCGAACTGAGCATCCTTTAGTTTCTGTGTTCCCATGGCAACTTGTAAACATTTCACTGAATTTAGACCCATCTGATGTAGTTTACGAAGGATTAGTATTTAATCAACACAAACTAGATGATGTAATGAAAGATGAGCAGCTTGTGGTGCATCTTCAAGCAGAGCAGAAAGAAAAGTGTTGAATCTTCATGAACACTGGGATCAACCTCTTTATCAGAGTCCTGGAAACATCTGGATCCTTGTTCAGGATCTGAACAGCTGCTGTCTCCTTGGTCTTCAGGCTCAGACATTTGTCCACTTGGACAAAAACAGCCTTCAGCAATAAACTCCAGGACGGAGTGATGAGAGGAGCCGCCGAGCAAAGTTTGACCAGCTTTAATGTGTCAGCTTTAGTCAGTGTGACTGTGGACAGAAACTTGTTCAAGTTCTTTTTTCTTTTTGTCATTCCAGACACATTTAAATCACAGAGACATCAAATCACATTTCTTCATCAAATAAACAACAATCAGGTAGAAAAACTGTCATCAAGTCCTAAAGTTCAGCCATTCTCTTAGAAAAAACATCAACTAGTTGTGTAACATCATTACATGTTGTATAAATATAGAATACAGGCTGATCCATGAATCAAATGAGATCAACTTTATTAATAAAGCAGATTTAAACAACAAGAGTTGACCAATGTGCTGAACAACAAACTCCAAAATAACATCCATAAAACAACAAAGTGAAGGTGTTCAAACACAACATTTAAGAACAAGTCCAAATCTATTCTTAAAGGAGTCAATGAAAAAAGACTTGAGCTGCTAAAATCATTGGAAGCCAAAGGAAATGAACTTTTCAGTTTGAAACGTCTCAATCCAGAGGCTGAACATGATGGAGAGT
>JBBPBX010052278.1:13758-24267 GCA_038048925.1 Garcialebias charrua
ACTTTGCTAAAGACATTTGTATGTTTTTTTATAGTCAATAAAACAGAGAGGAGCTGCTTCATGATCTTTATTCATGCTTATGTGTAATGACATACATGATTCTGTCACTCACAGCAGAGAAAGCATGATTTGTGCATGCTAAAAATATACCAGCTTTTTGTACTGTGTTACAAGCAAAGTCTGGACATGAAGGGATCATTCCAATTACCACGTGGACGGGTGATCGTGTAACGTGGAAACGTGAACCTGGTTCATCAGGCACGTTTTTGTCTGTTGTCCCGATTCGCGGAGGAGGCCCTGTGTTTGGTCGCCTGGCGGGGAACAAACCTGTTTTTGTTCCATGCGTGCTCTATGCGAGGTTGGCCCTGCTGGGGTCTCTGCCTGGGCTCCTCCTCGTATGCTAGTCGTTTCTGCTGTGGGGCACGCATTACCGAGTGGTGCCGGGACTGCACAGGTCTGCCTCCAGCAGACTCCCTTGGGGGGCCAAGCTTCTCCGGGGGATGCCCACCCGGAGAGCTTCTGCCTGTCTGCGCCTTTGGTCCAGCTTGGTCTGAATTTGCTCCAAAGCTTTACCAAACAATCCCGTCGGCTCTATCGAGTGGTGGAGAAAAGGTACATTTTGTCCCTCTGGGAGATCTGTTAAAGTCATCCAGAGGTGGCAGATCGTGATGACCACTTCCGTCATTCCCCTGCCCTGTGCAACAGCAGCTGTCCCAATCATACAGAGCACAAAGTCTGTTGCTCTGCGGGCTTCATCCAGCAATTCGGCGGCCGCCTGCTTGTCCGTTGTTGTTTGGAGCTGTTGTAGTTTCTCGGCCAGGTAAGCCTGCATTAGCGAGGACACGTTCATGGCGCGAGCCGCAAGTCCCTGAGCTTTGTAGCACTTCTCAAGTAGAGACGCTGAAGCTCGACAAGCCTCGCTGGAAAGAGTTGGTTTTGTTCCTGATGATTTAGGAGCCAGGTGAGACGCTAGTGTGTCCTCAATCTGAGGCACGTTAGCTAATCCCACTTCATCCATCCCGTCTACGTCGAGGAACTGTGAGAGGGGAAGAAGCATAGGGGTTCTCGGTTGAGTCCAGGTACGAGTTAGTTATGTGAGGAAGTCCGGGAACACAGGCATCCTTTGCCTTGTGGCAGCCTTTTTCTTTAAGTAAAAATAGTTTCCTGCCAGCCTCGTGATCTGCTGGTGAGGCGGAGGTTCAGGCCATGGGATGTGCAACGCGTCCGTTGCTCTGTGGCACAAGTCGAACAGAGCAGGGATGGAAAAGTCAGTTTCTGGGAGCACAGGTACTTGGGTCTGGGAGAGATCTTCACCCTGATCCTCCAGTTCCATGTCTGTTTCCTCCACTGAAAATTTGCCTGAGGCTGAAATCGAGATCTCGTCCTCATTCATCATGCCTCGGGTGTTGAACTCGACTGATAAGTCCACCATAGGGGCCAGCACGTCAAGGCTGTCGCCCCATGCGGCTCGTACGCTGTCGTCCAGAGCATAGGCGTAGATCCTGGGGGGTCGGGGGGGTCCGGACCCTCCCAATCTTGGGGAAATATAGATCTGTCCCCCCCAATAATTCAATAAAGGAAACCGTGTCTTTAAACAATATAAATATAAAAAGGCAAAAAAAGAGAGAAATCCGCCATTATTCTAAAAAAAAAGGAAATTTTGCCCCCCCCCCCTTCTCTGTTGGCAAATGGTTTAGTCCAATGTTTACAAGGAACAACAAGAGCACCGGAGTCACAGGCTCCGGCGCGGAGCCGCTGGGTGGGAGTGAGCTGCAGCACAAACTATTAACTTCCAGTAAGTAGCTACTTAAAACATTGGTGACAGTGACTGGGAGGAAAAGGTCTTTTACAGTGTTGAAAGACAAGTGTGTCTGTGTCTCATTAGTGGCTGTAGCAACAGCAAAACGCAACGAGGAGCGACACTTCATCAGCTAACACGCTAGCTTCAATGCTAACTAGCTCCCTGGTGGCTCTGCAACAGACAGAAGAATGTCAGCGCAGCTTTGAGCAGGATGGATTCACATTCATCATATTTTCAGGTGTGGAGCTCTTGAAAGAAGTAATGATAAAATATGTGAAAGATAATTAATTTAAAAAGAGTAGAGAAGATGTGATGATTAGTTAAAATGATTTTATATGTGTAGCACTTTGTTGCAGCTGTGGTTGTTTTAAAGGGCTTTATAAATAAATTATTATATAAAAATGTTGAGGATCAATACTTATGTCACATGATTAATTAAAAAATGTCACTGTTTATTATATTACATTATTGATATTTTGTATCTGCAACTGGAAGATTTTATTCTTAATAGGTTCTTAAAAAATGCTACAGATTTGTTAATAGTAAAAGGCATATTTTGAATGAATGTTACAAACGTGTTCATTTCTACAAAACAGTTAATAAAATATTTATAAAATACAATGAATTTCAAATGTTACAGATTGAGTTTAACATAAAAGAAATAGTGTTTTATGTTTAAATATCAGTTAATAAGTAATCCATTATGCCCCCTTGTTTAGGACTGGAACCAATCTCAGCTGCTTTTGTGTGAAGGCAGGGACACCCAGGACAGGTCACCAGTCTGTCCCAGAGACACCCAGGACACGTCTCCAGTCCATCACAGAGACAGACAAAGAGACAAACAACCATCCACACTCCCAGTCAAAGCTAAGAACAATTTACATTTGCACAGAAGAGCCAAAAAATTATTCAAACTGAGGACTCAAGTTGATGTTCTTGATAGCACTTTGAGATTTTTATTAATGAAAAGTGCGGTATAAATTTAATTCATTATTATTATTATTATTGATGGAGAGTTCTAATCACTACTGTACTGGTAATTATCAATAATAATTGATCATATTTACCAAGCTAAATCATTGTGTGGAGTCTTTAATAATACAGACCAGATCAGATGTGATCAGGCAGTCATATATTCACATGTATGTAAATGTATTATTATTAATACTATAATTAAAGTTGAACCATGCAAATTTGTTTGGAACGAACAAGTGGACCTTTGTGCCTCTTGGTCCCACTGAAGTAGCTCTCAGTCTCAAAAAGTTTGGTGACCCCTGCATTAAAGTATTTCTTCTCCTTGAAAACTGTTTTCTTTTTAAGCTTTAAGATTTTGGGAAGGTGTGGTACCAGATTATCAGTGACACTGACCACAGCAATCTATGAATACAAGCCAAACTGAAATTTAAACAATATTTAGAGGGGACCTATTTTGCAAAATTCTCATTTTGCCACTTGTCATTTTGACAAGTGGCAAAGATTGAACACATTAATTTTTTATAAGAGTAATGAGTGTCACTATTGTACTGATTAATAGTAGTATTAAGACTACTAAATACATGCCATTTAAATCAATATTATTGCTGATTATTCTGCATAGTATATGCATGCAGTTTGGATAAACTTCCCTCTGTACATTTTGCATTACATTTCACTGTAACTTTGCCGACCCCCCCAAAATTGCTCTTAAAAAATTTCCCTGTTTATGGTCCCCCCCAATAATGAGATGAAATCTACGCCCCTGGTCCAGAGCCATGGTCCAGAGCCCCTCACTCCCACGCCGGAGCTAGAGAACTAGCTCCGGCGTGGGAGTGAGGGGCTCCGTGGTGTCCGCATCCGCTGGTGTCACTGAAGCGCCCATTGCTTTGGCGACGAGGTCAACCCGATGCCCCAGCACCGCGTCCAGCATGAGACTGCAGTGTGGGCAAAATTTGGGCGTATCCAGTGCTGTTTTTGCATGAAGCATTCCCAGGCAGACTGTACAGGCCTTGTGGGTGTCCGTTGCTGCGAGGGAGAAACCAAATCCACTGGGACAGGCGCGCAAAGTTGGGCTCGCCGTCCCGTAGGTTTTCCTTGGAAATCTCGCTTTTTGCTTTCCTTTCTCCGGAGGCATGTCCGAGATGAGGCGGGCGAGTCCTTCCAGAATCTTCTTTCTTTTTTCTTGAAATGTCTCCTCTGTCACGTTGATTTTACTGTCTAGCTCGCTAGGAGTTGGCGAAATAGCCTTTTTTTGTGGTGTAGTTAGCGCCGTCGAGCAAAGCAATCTGTAGAGAGAGGAGAAGAAAATACTTTGGGGTTAAATAAATGTGCCGGACTAGCTTTCGCTAGTCCAGCAGTACACAGGAATAATGCTCTGTGCGCTCTGTGCAGGGAGCCAGCTCACCTCAAGATGAGCGATGAAGCAACAGAGAAGTCCCGCGAAGAGTTAGTTCAGGTTTAGCGAGGTGAAGGGCAAAAAAGAGAAAGATGGAGGGGCGCAAGCCGCTTAAGTACCCAGAGGGCGGGGCCTCTGGCGCGGCGGTGACGCCCCTAGCCGTAAAGGCGTGAGTATATTCCTTCAGGTAATCACGCGGGGGCGCAATTCCCATAGCAAGTATGTTGCACTGAGAGAACCAGACTGAAAGGGAACTGTCTGATATTACTCTGAAATCACCAAACTGTCACTTGGAAATGTTTCCAAAGAATGACATGTACAGTATTTATTTATTGATGTATTTAATTTATCATTTTCCTGCATCACACCCATGCATTTTAAAGCGAATATGTAAAGGCATATTTATGTTAAAACAAAGTACACTGATATGATTGATTGGTATTTTAACTGGCCTTTTATATACAACTGTTCAAATCTGTTTAATCACACTTCAAATCATATTTGCTCACATTGATAGAAACTGTCTGTAACAATATTGACTTGTGCATATCTTCAATTTTCTCTTTGACTTTCTTTGTCCCAATAGATGACACCATAATTGAGAAAGATGAAGCCAAGGAAGAAAGTGGAAAAGATAAACAAAATAAAAAATGAGTCTGAGAACAATGTGTTGCCTCCTGAGGAGTGGGAACCTGATCAGTACAACAAACATTTCATTTGAGAGCTGAACAAACTGATCTGAAAGCAGTACAGAGACACTTTAGGTAGAGACATAGCCATAAAAAAATCACCTTCAGTATTGTTGGCTTTTCTCTTTATTCGCCCCAGAGTTCGTTATTTGGTTCACTCATTGGATCAAAAAGGAGAGATACACTTAAACACGACAGACGCTCACTTAAAGTTCCAAACCAGTTTAATTAATGATAAGTTTAAAAGTCACAGAATACATTTGTTATATTTTATAAGCTATATATATATATATATGATCTCATATGAGAAGACAGAGAGAGAAAGAAAGAAAGATAGAGAACAAAGAGAACATAAATGCGCATTCAAGGAGACAAGGCCATACAACCTGAAAGTTACTCCCTCGTGGCTTCTTCCTGCGTTGTCTGATGGAGGAGGGGAAACCTATACTTTTATACTCTTTCTGTGGGGTGTTTCCTACTCTCAACCAATAAGAGAAGTTTTGCTTTGTTTTCTTGTTGGGTGTTTCCTGCCTTAACCAATAAGAGCAGTTTTGCTTTGTTTTCTTGTCCTACCCCACTGCCAGAAAGCTCCTGTTCTGGTTTACCCAGGCCTCAGGGGGTTTCAGCTTACTCTGGTTTCCAAAACTAAATATACAACAATGCTGAGCACCCACAAATTACACACACACTAGTAGACCACCAAGTGACCAATCAGTGCAACTGGACACCAAACCACACCAAAGACACACATAGATTAGGGCTTGTTCTGACACTCCCTGACTGAGCAAACCTGCAGAACCAGAGAATGGCTTTAGGTGGACTTCTCCCAAGCCAAATATCTGCAAAGTCATAAAACTGACAGACAGACAGAGAGGACACAAACTGCATCATTTGAAAACCCCTTCTGGTGGAATAAAAACACGAAGAATAAAATATTTTATTTCACAACAAACCCCCTTTGGACCTCAATTCCTGAGGTCCATCCCAAAAAGAAATAAAATCACACACCTAATAACGCAGCTAAACGCATATATACACAATATTCAATCAGTTTTTTCAAAATCCTCCAAGTTATAGTTTTTTAACAAAAGCAGTTGTCGCATCACTTCAAGATCCCTTTTTCCAAGGTGGACGTGATAAGTCTAACCGTCAAAGACCTTAAACAATGCACGTAGCAGCACCCGCAAGTTATAAGTATGCCTAAGAAAATAGCCAATGATAACATTATAGATACAAACACCTGTTTTCAGGGACCGGAGATCTTTTATCAGCCAATCGTCCAGTGGGTCGTCCAGACCCGAATGAATTCATTAATATGCAAATTGTAGAATATAAGGAAATATATGCAAACTATGAACGATAATAATAGTAAGCGCTTAGGATATTGCAGAATTATGAACCTTCAGTTCCCAAGTTCCTCCTCCAGCAGCAAGGCAGTTGTCTCCCTTGAACACACAAAAATAGAGAAAGAACACAAGATTTATATCACCATCACAGAAACATTAATATACTTTTTGAATGTGCCACACGTACTCAGGGGCATTCCCCTAGGTTGCTCGGGAATGTCCTCCTATGTCCCCGAGTTTTCTTCGTGTTATGTGAAACTCTAATATGTAATGTTTTTATCGTTCTAGGTGTCTGTTCTATGTGTGGATATTCCTAGCACCGAGTGGCCCCATAAAACAGAGTCCTTCTGGGCCCGCACGCAACTTTACTCGGCTACTTTGGTCTACAAAGGCACAAGAGTTCGAATGCGAGCTCTTCTTGTTGTCCTGCTCGATCCTCTTAGCTCCTTCCTGGTTCACGGGCTGGAGCACACTGAACCGTGTGGATCCCCTGGCATTGACACGCACTGCCTGTGGTGTACGTTCAGCTACCCCACACGGGTCCGTACTTGACCAGGGCTATCTGGTCTTGCCTCCTGTAAAATCTGTTGAGAAAATCTAAACCACAAACTTTCGACTCGTTAGACTACAACAGGGCCTTCTTGGTTTAACCCAATTCACTCATCTAAGAGAAGGCCCAAACGTGGGTAAATCCATATGAGTTAAATTACTCTCTATTGTCTATCCATAAACCCACTCACAATGGTGCTGATAAGTCAGATTCTAAAACGTAAGCCAATTTCTCCAATGTTATATTAAAATTTGTACCCGGAAATGTGCAATAAAACAAAAATAGAGTTCCATCCTTACCCCCTCAGCTGGAACATTTCCAGGTACCACCTATCATAAACAGAATGTGCCACAGCAAACAACACCCAATCAATTATAAATCAGTAGTACAAAGAATGAATCATGCATGTTAGTTAGGTTTGAAAGAGGCTTAATCTTCATTAGGGTTAATTATGAGTAGTTTTGAGGCGGTTCATACTTACAAAAAATACTGTACCTTTTCACTCAGCTTATAGCAGAAATCACACACATAACAATAACATCACAAGCGGCGGCAGAGCATAATTAAAAAAATAACATAGCAAGCGGCGGCAGAGCATAATTCACAAAACATTGTACACCTGTGGTTCTATACACATTTTCCCTAAGTCAATAAGTCACATGTCGTCTAGTCAAGTCAATTGCTATAAATCTACAGAACCATCATATTTCTAAACCTCCTCTGATCAAGTCCACTTCAGGTTTGAGTGGTTCGAGCCTGCAGGCCAGGAAACATTTCCAAGGGGCGTCCCCCTCCTGCTTCACACACACTTTCACAGAGGAAAAAAGAACAGTGTTGTTAATTGCTCATTTGAAATATGCTTGCATCAATACTCCTTCCTCCATGACATGATTAAAAAACGTTCAAGACTGATGCCGCCTCAATATCAACGCAAGTGAACTTTGTTTATAACGCCAATTTATCAGTTATCCTTATTATTCTTTGTATACTAAAATGTATTTACCATCTTTTAGTTAATTAGTTATTTCTAGGAACATTTTCGGCCTAGTTGTTTCTAGGAAACATTTACAATCTAGTTATTTCTAGGGACCAATTTCAACCTTTCTATTTTTAGAAACATCTGTCAACCTCTTAACCCCCTTTTGAAACAAAACTCTACCTTGTTTCAATTATGCCAAAGTTATTTGGTTAATAAATTGGAAATTGTGTCTAAATTTACCATCCTTTAACCTTAGCACTAGTGTCAGATGTTTCCTAAACCTCTGCCTATTGCCACCAGTAATTTGGTTTTCACAACCATATAGCTAACAGTAATCTACGATATCATCTCATTTTCTTTAAAATTATAATCATTTACCAAAATGTACCCCTTGTGACACATCAGAATCCCAACATGCACTCCGCCAAGGATAATTGCAAAAACAAAAATATAAAAGTTAACACGTTTTGGGGTCAGGAGCTGGGATCATTTCCCTTGCTTTCCTTAAGCTTCACCACAGAGTTACAGGAACCAGAAAAGGCAAGTCGTCAGATCCACCTGAGCACAGTATAACTAAAAATCATGAAGCCCGCGCTGGCAGGCCCCAAATGTCGCCTATGTGTTTCATTAAAAAATTTATCATAGCAACTGTAGTTTTGATCCCGGCTACTAAGATCAACGACAGATCCTCACAGATCAATATGGGGTGCGGCCTTTGCTGGTGTGAGTGACTTCAGGACCATTTATTCTCTTGTCTGTTTGGAGAACATGTTCAGCTTTCTCTTGTTCCAGCCCCCAGTGAGACGTTCACTGGGTTCTGATTCTCGTCAGGATCCCCCCAAATCCGGACCGTATGTTCTGGCCATTTCTGTCTGATGACCATGTTTTGACAGTTCTTTGAGAAAGTCTTTGCCTCTGCTCGGCTGAAAGTTTTTGTGGACAGTCTTTTGTTCTTTCGGTGCCTTTGTTGTTTTCAGTCGTTCCTTGCGTATGCCCCTCAAAGTTCTTGAGCAAGGTTGCATATGAATCCAGCCATGTTATTGTTCTTCCCAGTGAAGTCACAGTGAGTCAGTTTCTGGACACACCTTCATATTAAATCTGATCCGATCTGATCAATAACCACAGTAGCTGAGATTCAAAAGTCAGATGCTGCATGTGTTTTGACAGAGGCCTATCTTAATGCATATTTACCATTATGTGTTCTGTATAGATGAGGTGGGATTCATAAGACTCACTCTTGTTCCATCAACATTGTTCAATGAGGCTATTTAAAAAATTAAAAAATTAAAAAATCATTAACAGACCAGGATCAAATTAATTTTCTGTTAACAAGCTCTATTATGGATCCTTCGACGGAGGCATCTTTTAATCTGATCTGCACAACAGATCCAAAACATTAGTTTACCTAAAAGTGAAATAATCAATTTACCCTGAAACCAAAAAATACTGTAGCCTATTTTTATTTTAGAAAATATAATTTACTATTTCCTAAGACCCCCTTGCTAGTATACAGTCTATGATAATTAGCCAATTCCTTGAGCCTTCTAAGATCTGCCTTCTTGTTGGATTTATTTATGTATTATGTATATTTTCACGTCTAAACCGCACAGCTAGATGCCCTCCTAAATTGTCAATTTGAAATTATTAAGCTCAGTGGCTCATTTATTCAAAGTAAAAATATGGGCTCGTTCATTTTGGCCTGTTGTTCCAGGTATATAACTACGTATTAGTCCAGGGGTGTCAAACTCATTTTGATCTGGGGGCCGCATACAGCTTAATCTGATCTCAAGGGGGTCCGACCAGAATACTCATTCTAAAGGTCCACTTTTTGTCTTTGTATTAGTGCAAAGAATAAATACATTATATAGATATTAACATTAAATTAATTGTCCTTTCACATTTTTACTCAGTTTAACATTTAAGTGCATTACATATTAGAGAACTGATCAGTGATTGCACGTTTTAAAACATTTATTCAACAAACTGTTTTGTTAAATACCCTGATGCATGCTCCATAATCCATGTAGAGAAATCTAAAAAAAAACAACTAAATCTGGGCTTCTGGACATACAAAAAAGCAGTTCTGTTAAAACCCTTTCCTGCATGTTAAAAGTGCATCAAAATTTAGAAATGAATGAATTTTAAATCCATTTTCCACATCTATAAATATGTATTCATTTAAGACCTGTCTGTGAGGGCTACTCCCTCCTTAGCACTTTGAGATTTCCATTAATGAAAAGTGCGTTATAAATTGAATTCATTACTATTATTATTATTATTATTTATTCTTCAAACCCCAATCTGTCCTCTTCTTTTATTCATCTGACTCCAAACAGTTATTAAACTCTGTACCTGCATCCCTTTACTTTTATTAAATGTTTCAGAACGAATAACCCAACTGGATGACTAAATTAAAAAATAAAGTGACTCCGACCTGTTTTTGGTTTTTTCTAGAAATTATTATGCTCCTGTCTGCAGTACCTTTTTTCGTCCATCAGGGGTCTCCATTATACTCAGGCTCAATGTTGCCAGCTGTACGATAATTTTCGTATTTGTACGATAATTTTGCCCTCTGTACGATCAATAATCCCGACAAAGGCCAAAAATACAATAATTTCGCCATTCTGTAAACGTGTAGTTGTGATCGGTTTTCATCAGCCTGTCGCAACTGTCTGTCGGAGTTTTTTTGTGAACCCTGAAGGCGTCTTGGAATTCCAGCTAATCCTGCTTTTCTAAATGTGACAGAAGACTTTCTGTAGAGGTCATTAATTAC
>JBBPBX010052279.1:0-24267 GCA_038048925.1 Garcialebias charrua
CCGTTTGGCTCTTTTTTTTTTTTCCACCAGAGAACAAACTGTACATCCAGCTCCAATTTAACAGGGTTATTTCTGCATTTATGCCCGAAAACACGGCACATATCGGTCACTGGGAGTCCCGAGAAGCGGCCGAGCGGGTCTGGAGACCGTTATAACGCCTTTTGGAGGTCCATACAGAGGAAGAAACCAACGGTGGTGGAGGAGGAGATTCCACATTAGGAGCACTCCCCCACCACCCCTCCCTGGTGTCATTTGGTGCTTTAGGTGAGTGTATTTGCTTTGTTTCACTTTAATATTGAGCATAAATTATGCCCTCGCGCTCAGAGACCACACATGACCGCATTATAACAGTTACGTCGGGATATTACTCCATTTTCGCGTTTAATTTTCACATTTTCTTCCTGGGAGTGGGGGATGGGCAGTGTCAGCGCGTGAGTAATAAGACGCGCGCACGTGTAGTAAAGCAGTTCTCGTGCGTGTTTTTTTCTTTGTGAGCGCGCCCTTCCTTCCTGCTGGCAGTACATTCAAGTACAAGTACTGTAAAGTAGACGTGTTTAATCTCACTGACAAACACACACATCCAGTGTACTGACAGATATATACAGTGTGTACACTTATACTACAGTGTACTAATACTGACAGAATAATATATTATACAGTGTGCTTATACTACAGTGTACTAATACTGACAGAATATATACAGTACTTATACTACAGTGTACTAATACTGACAGAATATATACAGTGTGCTTATACTACAGTGTACTGTACTAATACTGACAGAATATTTACAGTGTTTATACTACAGTGTACTAATACTGACAGAATATATGCAGTGTGCTTATACTACAATGTACTAATACTGACAGAATATATACAGTACTTATACTACAGTCAGTGTACTAATACTGACAGGATATATACAGTGTACTTATACTACAGTGTACCAATACTATACAGTGTGCTTATACTACAGTGTACTACAGTAATACTGACTGAATATATACAGTGTGCTTATACTACAGTGCACTAATACTGACAGAATATATACAGTGTGCTTATACTACAGTGTACTAATACTGACAGCATATACAGTGTGCTTATACTACAGTGTACTAATACTGACAGAATATATACAGTGTGCTTATACTACAGTGTACTAATACTGACTGAATATATACAGTTTGCTTATACTACAGTGCACTAATACTGACAGAATATATACAGTGTGCTTATACTACAGTGTACTAATACTGACAGCATATATACAGTGTTCTTATACTACAGTGTACTAATACTGACAGAATATATACAGTGTGCTTATACTACAGTGTACTAATACTGACAGAATATATACAGTTTGCTTATACTACAGTGTACTAATACTGACAGAATATATACAGTGTACTTATACTACAGCGTACTGTTACTGACAGGATATATACAGTGTGCTTATACTACAGTGTACTAATACTGACAGAATATATACAGTGTACGTATACTACAAAGTACTAATACTGACAGAATATATACAGTGAGCTTATACTTCAGCGTACTAATACTGACAGAATATATACATTGCACTTATACTACAAAGTACTAATACTGACAGAAAATATACAGTGTATTTATACTACTGTGTACTAATACTTACATAATTATGTGTACAGTACTTATAATGACAGAATATATACGGTGTACTAAAACTGATAGAATATATGTTGTGCACTTACACTCCAGTGTATTAATACTGAAAGAATATATTCATTGTACTAATACTATTAGAATATATACATTGCACTTATACTACAATGCACTAATACTGACAGAATATATACAGTGTACTAAAACTGAATGGATTTATACAGTGTACCGGTACTTATACTGACAGACAATATCCATTGTACTAATACTGACAGAATATTTACAATGTACTAATGCTGACAGAATATATATACAGTGCTCTTGTACTAACAGTACAGTATACAGTATATACAGTGTACTAATGCTGACATAATGTATGCAGTATTAATACTGACAGAATATATACAGTGTACTTATGCTCCAGTGTACTAATACTGACAGAATATATACAGTGTACTGTAATTGTACTTTTACTGACAGAACATATACTGTACAGTATACAGTCAGTGTACTTTTTCGACAAAATATCTACATTGTACTAATACTGGCAGAATAAATACAGTATACTAAATACTGACAGTGTAGTGCACTAATATACAATGTAATAATATAATAATAATAATATAATAATAATAATAATATTCTAGAACTGCGCCGCTCAGGGTGGCTGCATGTTGGAACAGCTCTGTTACATTAATTCTGAGTTATTGCTTTTGAAAACTTTAATTCCTCTTTTTTCTGGATGCAAATCACTTTTGTCAGATGATTACTTCCTCTGGTATTGGATGCTGTGGAGCTGCAAGGATTTTTACAGAAATCTTTTTACAAATTACTTTTGGGCATTTGTTATAATGCATAACCAAATGTGTGTTTTTTTTAACAACCAGGAGCAGCTGATTAACATTTTAAAAGCTCAAATACCTCAGCTACAGCCCCAAATGAGTTGAAAAGGAGGCACCATGGATGAATTCCCGTCAACCTGGTGGCTGTGCTTGAGTACCTGACCGCCAAGATCATGGAGCTGGTGGAAAACTCAGCTTGTGACAAGGGAGGACTGGGATCATCTCCCAGCACCGTAAGCTGTCTGCCCATGGTGACAAGAAGCTCGGCTGACTGCTGGGAGGACTGACCATCGCTCAGGGAAGAATTGTACCCAGCAGTCAGGCAGTCCTGCTACCCAGGAGGACTGAGAGGCCCGCCAGATCTGACAGCAAGCTGGATCCAGATGGATGGATCGGCATCTGTGGCCAGATTCTTTGGATTCGTTGCAGAAGGTCCTTCCTGCCCTCAGCTATCAGCATTTATAACAACTCTTGAATGAAACCAGGATGATGAGCTACGACAACACTTAAAGGGGACCACATATTCAAAATTCACTTTTTAATGTTTTTTTTTTACTCAACTTTGGGTATTTACTTCATAAAAAAACAGTCCTAAGGCCAAAAAAATGCACCCAGTGGTTTATTTACTCTAAGTAGATTTATTTATCTTTGATAAATACACTTCGTTTCCCACTTCCTGCGGTTTGTGACGTCACAAACCGCAGCCAACCACCTCAAACCTGAGTCCAGCCCCTCACCTAGCAACCCCTGGTTAGGCTCAACCCACTTCTGTATTAAACACATGACTGTTGTTTTTCATGATTTCATCTCATCTTTTGTTTATATGTTCTTAATTTCATGTGTACAGCACTTTGTTGCAGCTGTGTTTTTTTTAAATGGCTTTATAAATAAAGTATAATTGTTATTTTTATGTTTTAGTTCAATTTTTAGTGTATTTGCGATCGCTCCCAACGCGCAGCCGGCAAAAATTAAACGAGCGGACCCCCGGCGTAGGGACCGGCGGCAACGGGACACTGCTTCTGGCGCGATGGAGCGGAGCTTCAACTGTACAGCCTCGCAGCAGCCTCGCAGCAGCGAGGACCTTCTCCTTACGGATTAATTTACGGGAGACACTTGGTGAACTTTGTGTTGTCTTGACTGGAACAGCGATAACTCCCAAAATCGCCGCGTGCAACGAGCGGAGCTGGCGAACACCGGAAGAGGAACAAGCTAACATTAGCTTCGGATTCGGGTGGTCTCATGCTAAAAGGAGCAGCAAATTGCGGCGCGCTCAGACGGGTTTCGGTAAGTTATCTTAAGCTAGCACTAACAGTAAGTCAAATGAGTAATAAAAAAAGAGCTAATTTTAAAACAACAACACATTACAGATACTGGCTGTTGCAGAGGGCGTAAACAGATCTTTGAAGGGCGTGGACTTCAGAACTTGTATCAGAAACCGGTCGTTCAAAACGAAAGTTAAAAATGGCAGAATTAAAAAGGGTATAATTAATTATCTAAGAATTATTTTGTGTATTAAAATGAATTAATATTGTCAAGATAGCACACAGACATAACATAAACATTTTAAAGACCTATATGTGGTCTCCTTTAATTTCCCTTTGGGATTAATAAAGTATTTTTGAATTGAATTGAATTAATAGTGACAGAATAGATACAGTCTACATACCGTATTTTCTGGCCCATAAGTCACAGTTTTTTTAACCAATTTCATGTCCTGCGACTTATACGGTGAAGCGACATATTTAGGGATTTTTCCCCATATTTTTAGACCAATTTTTGGCTGAGATATGACCGTTTCCATTCATTCTGACGGAAAAAATGGAACAGTACCACTTTCGGCCGCTAGGGGCGCAGTACCACTTTCGGCCGCTAGGGTCCACCGACCGTTCCCAGCTCATGTGACCTATAGCAGACTCATCTGGTCGGACTCACTCTGTCGCAGCACGACCTCCTGCTCTCTGGAGGTCTGAACTACTGTTACCTCAGTGTTTTACTGTTAGCAAAATAGCTCAAGAACCACACAACAGATTTTGATGAAACTTACAGAAAGTAATCACTGGTTAGACATTTACAAATGATTAGCTGTAGGAGATGTTTGAGCTAAAATTCTATTTATTTATAATTTATCTTCGCAGCACGCGCGCACGTTTGGAAGACCGTCAAAGCGAAACAATTTAAATCCAGCTGATTTGAACATTACGTTAATTTTTAAAGGAAAAGTTCAGCTCAGAAACACTTCTGCTATAATGTCAGCAAACATGTATATATTTTTAAAGTGTTTATGTTGTTAAATTTAAAAGAAATAATGAATTCCATTTATAATGCACTTTTCATTAATAAAAATCTCAAAGTGCTACAAAGTGTAATAAAGCAAAGATCAAAATAAAACAAGTGATGAAATCAAATAAAATCAATAATAATATCAACTAAGATCAAAGATAAAATCATGTGGATGCAGACTAGGCTTGCTTAAAAAATAAATAAAATAAAACAAGTGATAAAATCAAGTAAAATCAATAATGATATCAGCTAACGCCAAAAATACACTACACGCGGCTCCGCTCCGCTCCGCAGGTCGCAGCTGTGCGAGTCCAATTTCCACTACCTGCGCTCAGCTCAGGTCCGAGTGGATGCGCCGCTCCGAGACGCATGCGCGGGAATTGCGAGATCGCGCGATAAATCAAGTGATAAATAATGAAGTCAGAACAAAACAATTCACTCGGTGGAAGAAGGAGAACAACTGTAGATACTGCTGCCTTGATATTCTCTCGTAAATGAGCTACAGGACATGGTTTGAGCAACAGGAAGTGATGTATTACATTTCAGAATAAAATACTTTATTTATTTCTTGTATTTCTTTTTATTTCTTGTATTGCGTTTGTAGGCGTAGTCATAAATGATAGTTTGACAGCATTTTTGTACAAATAAATCCGTATAGAGCTAGGATTAGTCCGCCCGTGGTGATTTTATTTTGTAAATACGGAAGTTGTGCTCGTTCCTTTTCCTGTTGGTGCGACGTAATCTTCAAAAGTTGACTCCGGCACAGCTCCGGCGTCCGGCAGAAATAGAAAAATTTCTAATTTTGACGGACTGCCGTCCGCTCTCCGCAGCTCGCCGCCGCCGTGCGGAGCCAGTGTAAATTCTGTCATTGATTATAATGGGTGCGTATTTGCTGCGGAGGTCGGACCGGAGCGGGGCGGAGCTGCAACGCGTGTAGTGTATTTTTGGCGTAAGATCAAAGATAAAATCATGTGGAGGCAGAATAGGCTTGCTTAAAAAGAAAGGTCTTTATGCTGCTTTTAAAGTCAACCAGTGACTGTGGAGCTCTCAGGTCATCAGGGAGGGAGTTCCACAGGCGGGGGGCAGCCACACAGAATGCTCGGTCTCCCATGGTCCTCAATTTGGTCCGAGGAATATGAAGGAAATTACTGTTCTGTGATCGTAGAGACCGGGTGGATGAATATGGTGCAAGAATGTCCTTTAGATAGTCAGGTGAAGTGCCGTGCAAGCATTGATGGGTAATGAGAGCAGTTTTGTACTGAATTCTGTAGGTGACAGGAAGCCAATGGAGGTTATGGAGAATGGGTGTAATATGTTCAAATTTACGAACTCTCAACAGAATCCTTGCTGCACTGTTTTGAATGTATTGAAGTTTCTGAAGGTTTTTGCCAGGGATACCAATAAACAGGGAGTTGCAGTAGTCGAGCCTGGAGGAGACAAAGGCATGGACGAGTTTCTCAGCATCAGGAAAAGTCAGAGAAGGGCGAAGTCTGGAGATGTTTCGAAGATGGAAGAAGCAGGTTTTAAACAGATGCTTAATGTGATTTTCAAATGTAAGATGAGAGTCCATTTTTATTCCAAGATTTGTAACAGAGGTGGAGAGGGGGATGTCTTGACCAGAGAAGGAGATTGTTGTTAAAGTTGATGTTTGTATCTGGTGAGGGGTGCCAATCAATATGGCCTCAGTCTTCGAGCAGTTTAATTGAAGAAAGTTCTGATTCATCCATGCCTTTATTTCCTCCAGGCAGGCAGAGAGAACAGTGAGTGAAGACGGAGATAGGGATGATGATGATGTTCCAGTCCTGATGTAAAGCTGTGTGTCGTCGGCATAGCAGTGAAAAGAAATGTTGAACTGATTAATAATTTGACCTAAAGGCAGCATGTAGAGGGAAAACAGCAGGGGCCCCAGAACTGACCCCTGAGGGACACCACAGGAGACACCGACTGTCTGGGAAGTGGCATTGCCAAGGCTAACACATTCCAGCCTATCGGAGAGGAAAGATCTGAACCAGTCCAGGACAGTGTCACAGAGACCGACCTCCACATGAAGACGGTGGAGGAGGATATTATGGTCCACAGTGTCGAAGGCTGCAGTGAGGTCAAGGAGGACAAGGATGGAGGGAGAACCAGTGTCAGCAGCCATGAGGACATCATTTGTTACTCTCAGCAGTGCAGTCTCAGTACTGTGAGCTGCTCTGAATCCAGACTGGAATTTCTCATACAGGGAGTGTTGTTGTAGGTGGTCCTGCAGCTGAGCAGCAACTGCTTTCTCCAGCACTTTGGACAGAAATGGGAGGTGGGAAATTGGGCGGTAATTAGAAAAAATGTCGGGATCCAAATTAGATTTTTTCAGAAGAGGCCTAATGATGGCAGTTTTTAGAGGCAATGGAACATGACCAGATTGTAGAGACTTGTTTATTATTTGTGTGATTAATGGGCTAATTGCAGAGTGATTGGATTTTATGAGAGACGAGGGGAAGGGATCCAGGGCGCAGGATGAAGGCTTCATTTTCTTGAGGATGGTCTCTACCTCACTCTGAACGACTTCATCAAAGCTGCTCAGGGTCCCAGAAAGCAGACGGGTAGATGGTACACTAAGATCAGGGAGGTTGTGGAGCTGAGATCTGATAGTGTCAACTTTGTTTTTAAATGATGAGAGGAACAGGTTGCATTTTTGAACAGAGTCCTCATGAGTTTGTTTAATGGGATTAAGCAGATGAGTTATTGTGGAGAAGAGCTGTTTAGAGTTTCCAGGGCAGGTGTTGATGATGTTGGAATAATATTTGGAGCGTGCTTCTTTAAGCGAATAGGCGTACGCTTTCTGATGTTCTTTGTACGCTTGCTTATGCACAGAGAGACCAGATGATTTTACACGTCTCTCAATAGCACGGCCAGTTGCCTTCATCCTGCGCAGCTCATCAGTGTACCAAGGGGCTGAACGGGAGAAAGACACCAGTCTTGACTTCAAGGGAGCATGTAGGTCCAGAAGCTCCTGGAGAGATTGGTTGTAATAATCCACAGAGTCATCTGCAGATGAGTGATTGACAGCGGTCAGGGCGTGAAGATCAGCAGACAAAACATCAGGGGAAATGTTTTTATAGTCACGGAACTGGATAGGTCTTTTTGGGTTAGAAGCAGGCGAAGTTGAAGGCACTTCCAGGGAGATGACCCTGTGGTCTGAGACACCCAGGTCATATACAGACAAGTTATTGAGTACAGTGTCTGTAATCACCAAATCCAGAGTATGCCCCCTGTTGTGCGTAGGGGCGTCCACATGTTGGGTGAGGTTGAGAGATTCCAAAAGAGACTTAAAATCTGTAGCCAGAGGGGAAGAGGAATTGTCCATGTGGATATTTAGATCGCCAAGAAAAATAGTTTTTACAGGGGAGGTGCAGAAAAAAGTGAGGAGGTCATGCATTTCTGAGTTAAATGAAACATGTGGTTTGGGAGGTCTATAAATCAATATAACGTTCATCAGGAGTGGGGCTTTGAAGTTGAAGGCCAAGCATTCAAAAGAAGAAAAATTATGAGAAGACAGATGTGACAATTTTAAATTACTGCGGTAAATTACAGCCAGACCACCACCGCGGCCAGTGCTGCGGGCTCTCTGCAGATAACTATATCCAGAGGGACAAGCTTCATTCAGAGAACTGAACACGTCTGGTTGATGCCAGGTTTCTGTGAGGCACATGAAGTCCAAGTTTTTCTCCAGAATGTGATCATGAATTAGACATGATTTATTGGATAGTGATTGTACATTGAAAAGTTCTATTTTAATGCCAGTTGGTGTAGGAGCTTTTTGAACCGGTTTAAGCAGACTGAAATCCACTCCACGTTTTCCTTGCCACCTCGTGCGCTGCGGACTACAAGGGACTACAGACGCAGCGTTCTGATGACGTAGTTGAGGTGCGACACGTCTCCCGGACGGAATCAATTCAGAGCGAGAATAAACGGATTTCTTTCGAGAGCTTCTATGGATGTAACGAGGTCTACGCAGAAGTCCCAGTTGTTTGATGATGGAAACAGAAGGTGGAATGGAGCAGTTGTTAAGTCCAAGCAGCTGCGAAGCGGAGTAGGTCAACATCGCACCAGCCAAGCCGGGGGAAGCTAGCACAGAGCTAGCCGCTAACAGCAGACCCACGGCTCCGAGAGAAATAAACAAGAAGCAGTGAGATGTAACTTGAATGAGCATAACTTGAAGAGGAGCACAGGAGAAAGTCCAGAACGGTCCAGATGACACAGGAGGTTGACAGAAGCAGCAGGTAAGCAAAACAAAAACTGCAGCCACGTAGTTCTCCAAGCAAAGTTTGTGCAAGGTTTGTGCTGGAGTTTGACAGGAGGCAGACAGCCCAATATTCCGGTTAGGAAGTACTAACCAAGCTGTCCGTAAAGTCCTTGATTAAAAAAAAAAAAACCACTGAACAAAATAAGTCCAGATAAATGTCCAAAAATTAAAAAATAGCAACAGTAAAACAACTTTTCAGCGTGGAGAAGCGGCGAACATCACGACATCACGCCAGCGTCCTCTCCATTAACGCAGCTGTGGCGATGAATGAAGCGTATCCGCTCGCTGCGCGTGCACGCTTTGCAGCACCGACGTAGCAAAACTATTTTTTTAAAATTCAGCTGATTTTTCATTCAACCTTTATTTAGTCAGGTAAATCTTATTGAGCCTCGTGGGCTCATTTACGAAAGCGACCTGCTAAAACTAAAGAACGATGAACAGCAATGGTAGAATTTCCTTAAACAATGAACAATAGAAAAACAAAAGAGAGAAAAACAAAAGAGAGAAATACCGGTACATAGTTTTTTTTATTTTTATTTTTTTAACAAAGTATCAAAAAACTAGCAAAACATTATAAGGTAGATGTATAAAATCAAAGACAGGAACATATCCGCATTGGTTTTTGCCAGGATTCCAACAGATTCTTAAAACCATTTAAAGAGGTCAAGGTCGAGAGCTTCAGATCTTTTTGTAAGATATTCCATGAAGCAGGAGCAGAGTAGGAGAAGGCCCTTTTTCCAAGTTCAATCCTCACTGACGGAACACTGCAGGTAATAATGCCCTGAGAGCGCACACTGTAGCTGCACTCACGCAGAGACATGTAGGAGGAGATGTATGAGGGCAGCAGACCAAGAAGTGATTTAAAGATGAAAATGTACCAGTGGAAGAGTCTGTGTGAGGTTAATGATGTCCAGTTAACCAGTGAATACAGGGTGCAGTGGTGGATACGATAATCACAGCCAGTTATGAATCTTAGTGCACCATGATCAGAGTATATGCAGGGTCTTGAAAGTTATTAAAAGGTGATAAATCAATTTTGGGAAAATTAAGGGTCTTGAAAAGTATTAAAAAGTCTTGAAAGCGATTTGATGAGGTATTATTTTTTTTGCTGTTATTCTAGCTTTAAATAATTTGACAGCAAAAAGTATGTATGACTAATATTTGTTTTCCTCACCGCGGAGGATTCGGAAACCGCTTCGCACAAATTTAGAGTGTCAGGTTACAACAGCCTTTACGGCTAGGCCTATCTTGTGCGCATGCGCGGCTGCTTTATCTCCAAGTTGAGCTTGTGTGTTTGAGTAAGTTGCCGCGAGACCGTGAGAACAATGGGTAAATGCAAGTTTTCGGACTCCTGGTTGGAGATGCCTGATTTTCAAGAATGGCTGAGGCCTGTCGCCGAGAATAACCGTGTTTATTTCTTATTCGCCATTGTTCAACCAAGTTACTTTAAAATAGCTACGAGTCTTGTTGTAACCTAAGCTATATTTTCTTAAACCTAGTCGTGGTTCAGTTTCTTCTTTTGAACTTTTTTCTTTCCACTGTATCTCAGTTCTGTTGTAGGTTTGAGATTCACAGATTTACAGTAATTGAAAACAACAGCAGTTTTGTAAATCAAAGATTTGTTGCTTAATAAAACAAAGTGACGATAAGGTCTTGAATTTATTTTGGAAGGTCTTTAAAAAGTCTTGAAAAGGTATTGAAATTAACTTCATTATTCCTGCATATACCCTGATGATAGACAACATCCGCAGGGTACTTGTAGGAGCATTCATGTAGAGAATGTCACCGTAATCAATGGAGGGAAGGAAAGTCACAGATGCAAGGCGTTTCCTAGCATTCAGTGTTAGACTAGCCTGGCCCTCGCCATTCCTACGCAGCTCCGCTCAATTCTATTTTCCCTTCACTGCTGGGTCTGGGACTTCTCCCATAGACAAGGATTTCTCCGGTAGATTTTTGACCGGACCAATCAGAGAACAGAAGGGGCGGAGTTTTTGGCCCCTAACCCACACCCCCACCTGTCCCAGCGCAGCCAGCGAGCATTCGCATGTTCTCATTCAAAGCGATGCAAAGCGATGCAGGACTGTTTTATATGTGACACAAATGTATTAAATTCCCCTTCTTAATCCCTTATCTGGAGTTTTCTTTTGTTTTTTTGTGCCAAAAGTCAAGTGATCGCTCCCTCCTCCCTCCTCCTTCCTCTCTCTCCGCTGAGTGCAATGATGAGGAAATGCCTCAGGTTGTCACGAGAGAATTAAACTAGGGTTTTACGTTGCTGCCCGAGTCCCTGCAGATTTTCTGGTCTTCTGGTGTGCTGGACCAGCGCTCCATGGTTTTATTTTATTTTTTTAGAACGTTTTATTAACATATAAACACAGAATATGCAGCTGCAGCGAGAGAAAATGCAGCAGGAGGCGGAGCAGATGTCAAGTTCAACAGACCACGGGGGAGCAGCCATATATGGCTCTGAGGGGGAGGGAACAGAATGCTTTTCCCTGTTCAAAATTTTTCTAAGATCCAATGGTTTTGTTCCTCAGCAGAGGCCACACCTCCAGCAAGAATCGGTTCTCTATGGAGAAAGTCCAGACCCTAGTCTGAAGCAAAGTGAAGGACAAGGGTCTGGTTGGTGTAGTGGCTAGGGAATCAGACTTGGGATCCGAAGGACCCAGGTTCGAACCCCGGCCACGGCACACCTTGGGGTGTCTATGAGTGCACACCTATTTTCCCCAGCTCCCCGGGCGCTGAGTGACTACGGCTGCTCACTGCACCACCTGGTGGTGGTTGGGTTAAATGCAGAGGCCAATTTCGTCTGTCAAGTATGGGAAACATACACAGATGACAAAAATGTGACATTTATTTTTATCATTTTTTACATGATCTGTTTCTGAAAAAGAAACCCAGTTTAACTTTCAGTTTCTTCACTAGGTTTTCCACGTGGAATTTAAAAGAGAGATGTGAATCGACCAGGATACCCAGATATTTATAGGAATCAACAAACTCTGAGAGCACCACAGTCTGTGGTTGACTTTAAGAGCGGCTTGAAGACCTTTCTTTCAACCGAGCATACTCTACCTCCTCATGATTCTACTTTTGATCTTAGTTGATACTGTTATTGATTTTGCTTGTTTTATTACTTGTTTTGTTGACATTTAATTCTGTTGCACTTTGTAGCACTTTGAAATTTTCATTAATGAAAAGTGCGTTATAAATTGAATTTATTATTATTATTAACTCAATAGGAACACCATTTGAGGATAAAATCAGAGGAAGATCTGCTGGGACCGACTTCCTACTTGAAAAAAACATCCCTTTTGTTTTATCAGCATTTAGGACAAGTTTGAGACGGAACAAATCTGACTGGATGATGTCAAAAGCGGATTGCAGTACAGGTAGTCCCCGACTTACGAGCGCTCTGACCTACGAGGTTCCGGACTTACGAGCTGGCGAATTTTTGGAAAAAACGCAAAAAATACCGAGTTTTTCTGTGTTTTTTCACCACAGTTCGTTAGCTAAACATGTGGACACACGTTTCCGATCATTTTTATGCACTCGTAAGCAGTTTTTCGATGAAAAACGAGTGTTTGTAGTCGCGCTAGCAAAACCGTTCCAACTTACGAGCGAAATTCCGGACTTACGAGACACGTGGCGGCCGTTCCAAGTTACGAATTTTCGCTTTACGAGCGCCTCGGAGGAACGGAACTCGCTCGTAAGTCGGGGACTACCTGTAACTGGAAAGCCTTAGCTACTGTTTTAGCTCAGCAATAAACAACTGTATCATCAGCATAGAAATGTAAGGATGCATCAGGGATGCTCTGACCTACATTAGCTATGTAGATTGTAAAGAGAGTTGGTCCTAAAACTGAGCCTTGTGGTACACCATTTTTAACTGTTAAATAGCTGGAAGAAGTACCGTTATGTTGAACACATTGCCTCCGATTGGAAAGATAATTAGAAAACCAACCGATGGTGTGATCAGAGAAACCGATTTCTGAGAGCTTATGACACAGGATGTTATGATCCACAGTGTCAAAAGCTTTAGACAGGTCTAAGAAAAGTGCAGCACAGTAATCCTTAGCATCCAATGCTTCAACAATGTCATTCAAAACCTTCAGAGAAGCAGTTGTTGTGCTGTGTTTTTTCCTGAAACCAGATTGATGGAGAGGTAAGATGTTAAATGAGTCCAGATAATTTTTGATCTGAGAGTTTATCAGTTTTTCTAGAACCTTGGCTAAGATGCAGAGTTTAGAGATCGGTCGATAATTGTTCAGTGAGGTGGGGTCACCTCCCTTCAGCAAAGGAAGAACAAAGGCTGTTTTCCAAGCATCCGGAATGGTGTTTTGGCTTATGGACAGATTAAAGATGTGAGTCACAGGGACTGTGATGATATGAGCAGCCAGCCTTAAGAAATAAGGCTTATGGGGCGGCCGTGGCACAGTGGTAAAAGCAGTCGACCCCCAATCGGAAGGTCGGAGGTTCGAGTCCCGCATCCGCCCACCATGTGTCGTTGTGTCCCTGGGCAAGACACTTAACCCCGAGTTGCTCCCGGTAGGCCTGCATAGCGCCCTACAAGGCAGGCTACCACTAACGGTGTATGAATGTGTGTATGAATGGGTAGATGGCTCGTATTGTAAAAGCGCTTTGTGGCTCCTCAGAGGGGGCTGGAAGGCGCTATATAAATAAGCTCCATTTACCATTTTTACCAAATAAGGTGGAAATTCATCGGAACCTGCAGATTTTTTAGGATCAAGATCATTTAACAGTTTATTTACCTCACTGACTGAGAACGGAGAAAAAGAGAAGGTGTGATTAACTGAGGATTGACTTGTAGGAGGGATTTGATTTGTAGAAGTTTGATTATTAGATGAAGTGGCTGATTTTCCATTTGTAACTGTGTCAAATAATGAACTAGAAGCAACAAAATGTTTATTGAAACAGTTCAGGATCTCGTGCTTATTTGACACAGGAACAGAGTCAACAAGAAATTGTGATGGGAGGTCAGATGATTGGGGGGTGCCTGAGAGAGATTTGATGGTTTTCCAGAATTTTTTAGGGTCGTTTAGATTTTTGGAGGTCTGAGATAAGAAGTAGTTACGTTTTGCGGCTTTGATGGCAGTTGTGCATTTATTCCTCAGCTGCCGAAATTTCAACCAATCAGTGTCTGAGTGTGATTTTCTTGCTGCGGCCCAAAGATGATCTCTCCTGTGCAGGAGATCAGCTAGTTCAGGAGTAAACCATGGGTTGTCACGGCCCTTTATCCTGAACTGCCGGAAAGGATTTGACTGGTACGTGCATATGGTGCATTTATTAAGGAAAAGTTCAGCTCAGACACATCTTTGCTATAATTTTCAGCAAACAAATAATTGTTTTTAAGTGTTAATCTTGTTATTAAAGTCCTACCGTGCACGCTCCTGTGGCCATTTCGCAGCCAATCCATTTTGGGCAAAACACCGGCCCACATTTCCGGGTTGTCACCGCTGGCGCTTAACATATGCGACGCGTCAGAGGTGACGCATAATAGATGCGACATATATGGCGGTGCGACACGTTTATGGATTTTTCCACTGTATTGGACATAATAGGACTAATGCAACATATAGGGCGGTGCGACTTTTAAGCCCGAAAGTATAGTATACTGACCATCAATATGTAGTGTAATAATACTGACAGAACTAATGCAGTACAAACATGGACATATGGGCGGCATTGTGGCTCATTTGGTAGAGTTGTCACCTATCAGCGAGAAGGTCACCTATCAGCGAGAAGGTCACCAGATGAATCCCTGCTGGGGACTGTTCTGTGTGGAGTGGGGTTAGCATAGTGCTACATTAATGCTGGCAGTTGTTGACAGGGTGGCGAAGCACTACACTTGTATCACACGCGGTTGTCGCGGTTTGGAGTCTGAGCTGCTACAATGCACTCCTCGTCTGGAAGTGGCTGAACTATGTGGGGGGTGGGGGATTTGGTTGGCAGGGCTCTTGGTTCGTGGGATGCCCTCCTTGAATAATGTAGGGTAACACTGGATTGTACAGTGTTTACCTATTTTAAAAGGGTAAACACGTCAAGCTAAACTTGTCTGTTTCTGACTCTGCTGTTAACTCACTGCTGCTAACAACAATTTGGCTTAGCAGCGATAATGTACTATGCTTACTGTATAATCCTGGGGTGGGAACATGTGCATTTATAACTGTTGTAACAAAGTACAGGTAGTCCCCGACTTACGAGCGAGTTCCGTTCCTGCGAGTTGCTCGTAACACGAAAATTCGTAAGTTGGAACACGAAGCACGTGTTCTCGTAAGTCCGGATTTTCGCTCGTAAGTTGGAACATTTATGCTAGCGCTACTACGAACACTCATTTTTCATCAAAAACGTTCATATTAGTTCATAAACATGGTCGGAAACGTGTTTCCAAACGGTTAGCTAACACACTTTCATCTAAAAACACAAAAAAGTGCTGTATTTTTTACAAATTTACTGCTCGTTCGCCAGCTTGTAAGTCCGGACGCTCGTAGGTCAGAGCGCTCGTAAGTCGGGGACTACCTGTAACTGTTTACCATACCTATTTTGCGCCACTGCTCTTCTGATAGTTTTTATATGCCTGTTGAACAGCAACCACATTATGGTGTTGTTTCATGCACATGCATTTTCATAAGACAGAGTGTGGAGTACACTTTTCATAAATCCAGTTTCAAGATCAAGGTCACAAATCAAGATGAAAGTTAAAACAAGGTCTTTCCCTGTCCAGGCCATTTCTATAGATGTATTGCTGTATAATAATAGTTTGTGTATAATGTGCTGTATGCAGTACATTTGTAAACTCTGTAATGCAGGACATTGTATCTGCCCAGAGCTGTCTGTGATTAACATCACTGCTGTGTACATTCCACTCAGTGCAAACTTTAAGGAGACTCCACAAACTCTTTACCATTCCATCAGTGATCCGCAAAGTAAATACTCAAGGGAAGGACGTTGTTATTGTTGTTGGAAACCTTAACCAGGACAATATGAGAATTATCCAAAGTCAAAGTCAGAGTCAAAGTTTCTTTATTTGTCATTTGCACCACATGTGTTACATGTTGTGGAACAAAATTGTGTACACAGGGTCCCAGTTACATCCAACAAAACATTTTTTATTTATTTATTTATTATTATTTTACTACAGATAAAGTTACAATTATAAGAATGTGAACAAAAAGAACAAGGAAATTTGGACCAAAGTTGAAAAGGAGTTTCTACTTTGGTCCAAATTTTTTCATGCAGGTGGCGGTAAAACAACAGCTGCTAATAAAACCCACGAAGAAGAAATCCGCTCTGGAATCTGGAGTAAACAAGGCAAGAAACAGAAAAGAGAAAACGTTGCGTTTGATTCCGGTTCTGTTGTGTCTCTGGTCTGTTTTGTATTGGTTAACTGGACCAGAGTTCGGACTCGGTTGGACTCTGGGTTCGTGTCCTCTGGACCCATTTGGTCTCCGAGTTTCAGCGGAGCGAAATAATGGAAGCTAACAAGGTGAGCTTCCCCCTCTTTTTGGTAAAAGTTCTTCTTCTTGGGCTGCCTGTGCAGCTGTTTCTCCTTGTTGTGACACCGGCTTCATGCCCCTGCGTCTCTGTTGCTCTCGAGTTTAACAACGTAAAGCATGTGTTGCAAACCCGCGCGTGCGTCAAACATAAAGCAGCGCCGTCATCTCGCAAAACCACAATATGAAGCTTCTTTGCGACAGTTTTTTAAATTCTTATTTATCACGATAGAGACGATAGAAGGAAAGTAGCATGATAGAAACGTTTCTACCGTCCCCACGATATACAGTATATCGTCATATCGCACAGCACTAGTGGGAGGGTATCTGAGTTACAACAAAATACAAGGATCCTCAGTTGTCATGAAAGGATGACCTGGCTTTCCTTAAAGGAGACCAAATATTGGTTTTATAATTTTTTATGGTATGTCTGTGGGCTATCCAGACCATGTTCATTCAATTTAATGCACAAAATAATTCTTAGAAATTAAAATATCCCCTTTCTAGTTGTGCCTTTTCTGACTTCCGATCTGAACAGGCTGTTTATGATAAGGCCACGCCCTTCAAAAATCTGTTGACATTAACTCCGCCCTCCAAAGGGGACCCTGAGTCAGACCCAGAGGCAGACGCCATTTTGGGCAGGGCAAATGAGGCGCTGACGCGTCGCGTAGGCCGCTGAGAAACATCCATAAGTTCACCCTCCATGTTAAAAACTCTTCGTTTGACTCTTCGAAAACAAGCAATAAGGCTGCAGAGTAACACACTGGCTGCTAACTGCTATACACGCTCTCTCTAGCGGGGACCGCTTTTTTCACGGACCACATCCGGCGCGGACCGGATATGGTCCGCGAGCAGTCGTCCGGTTGATTTAAGAGCCCGTAAATAAGTTTTTTCGTTGATAGATAATTAGTTATTAGCGGTACTGCATTTTAACAACAACGAAACATCGAACTGTAGTAGCCATTGTGCTGAGATGAACTCAGGAAAAACAACCGTGACGTCTTTTATGCTGAAGTGGATGGAGCCGCACCAGGGGTTGCTAGGTGAGGGGCTGGACTCAGGTTGGGGTGGGTTGTCCTGGCACTTGTGACATCACAAGCGCCAGGATTTGAAAACGAGACATTTATATCACTGAAAAATAAATATACTTAGAGTAAATATACCACTGGGTGCATTTTTTTGGCCCTAGGACTGTTTTTTTAAGAAGTACATAACCAAAGTGGAGTAAAAAACCCATTAAAAAGTGAATTTTGGATCTGTGGTCTCCTTTAAAGTCAGGTCATCAGATGTACTCAGACCTACTCAAATATACTCTGATGTAAATACTTATACTCGACTTGTAAAGATGTGGATTCATTGAAATCTTGTTATGATACTTTGCAACTTTTGGCACTGTACGATGGTGGCTTTTTAAAAATATAATGGAACAATGGTTTGGTTCAGGGAGGTGTTTAAAATATCTAGCGTACATCAGCTTTTTGTGTTTTTCATTTTATGCAAAATCACTCTTGGACTTCGTACAATATTATTTTCTGTAATAGCACCCCTCCCCCATTCTAACAGACAATTAATAAATAGTTCTTGTATGAGCCACTTCTGGGAAGAAAAATTGGATTTGGGCCACTTTTGCCTGCAGGCTGAATTTAGTGAAAAAGTAGTATGCAAGATCCTATCAAAGTGGCATAACAAATCTTATAATAAAAAATACTTGTGCTTAATATCTATGCTATGCTAATGCCCAGTTTTTCTTTGATACCATATTCCTCAAATAACAGTTTTGTGAATATTTTCACTCTAATTGGTTTGTGGAGAAAGATTTGGTAATGCTCAGGGTCAAGTGGCTATCAATATACAGTACGGTAGTTGTCCCTCTTTATATTATATCTCAGTTCACTTCTTGTGGCTTCACTGTATTGTGGTTTTTTTTAAACCAATTTTTTTATATTGTGTGTGCTGTACTTGCTGTGCAGTACCATACATTCATCTCATCGTCATCATTTTCATTGCCATCGTCAATGTGTTTAAGAGCATATGAAATCAAAGAAAGTTAAGTCAGGTCCTCTTGACGGATTATTCTTGTTAAAATGTTTTATCTAGGGCACTAACAATCAACTGTTACGCTGATGGTCCTCCTTTATCCTATGAAAAGCTAGTTTTGGATGTCAACAACAAACTGGTTAATCCACTACGATAGGTGAGGGTTCACTGTAGCCGCTTTCGCATTGGCCGGCCCTCCCCGGCTCTCCCAGCTTCTAACCCGGGTTCGGCGTCTTCGCATTTACCTTTTCCGCCCGGGATCCACCCTTGTTCTGGAACCATCTTCACCGTGGTTCTTATCGGGCCGAGCCCGACAGGGCTAGTTTCAGCTCTCATTTGATTCGTTGTTTGCAGCAGGGGCGGGACTCATTCAAACAACCTCAGCGCGAGGGTTGAATTTCATTCAAATTTAACTACAGAAACGAGAAACCCCTAAAACAATTGTTAGCTGAATTAGTGTTTCTGCGTTTAATTTTTGTTAATAACTGATCACAAATCAGCTTATGTTACAACGTAAATAACACGAAGCGCACACCCATTTCCGCCTTTCAGCGCGACCTGAATGTCATTAAACAGCATTAAACAATAACTAATATTGTCTAACTGTTGCGCGCAGCCAGGGTTTTAAAATATAACGAATAATCTCTAACTTTTACGTGCAGCTAAAATGTCAGGAGGAGTGATTGCTATATGAGCAAGTTGGACACCTGAAAATTCAGTCCGGAGTATAGCTCAAAGCGTAAAGCACTGCTCTTTTGACCGGGAGAAGTGGGTTCGCTTCCAGCCTGTGACAAAGTTATTTTACTTTTTTTTTCTCTTTATTCACATTTTCTTTTAAATAAAAAGGAGTTTGTTAACCAAACAAACTCCTTTTTATTTAAAAGAAAATGTGAATAAAGAAAAAAAAAGTAAAATAACTTTGTCCCAGGCGGGAAGCGAACCCACTTCTCCCGGTCAAAAGAGCAGTGCTTTACGCTTTGAGCTATACTCCGGACTGAATTTTCAGGTGTCCAACTTGCTCATATAGCAATCACTCCTCCTGACAAATTAGCTGCACGTAAAAGTTAGAGATTATTCGTTATATTTTAAAACCCTGGCTGCGCGCAACAGTTAGACAATATTAGTTATTGTTTAATGCTGTTTAATGACATTCAGGTCGCGCTGAAAGGCGGAAATGGGTGTGCGCTTCGTGTTATTTACGTTGTAACATAAGCTGATTTGTGATCAGTTATTAACAAAAATTAAACGCAGAAACACTAATATATATATATCCAGCTAACAATTTTTTTTTTGCCGAGTCTCCTCTCTTAAAACACGAACACTCCACCCACGTGAAGAGACCACCCCACCCACTTCCAGAGAACTGCCCACCCACTTCAAGGCGGCTTTGCGGCAAATGCGTAATGAACGCGGGTGGCCCAGAGACACCCAGGGGAGCCCCGGGCCACTGAGGGCTGGCCAATGCGAAAACGGCTTGTATTCACTGTGCTGGTCTATGTTGGATGGTAAGGTGGATCTGATAGCTTTTTGTTCTCTCAAATGACACTTTGTTATTTGTAAGTGCGGCTCCACTTGGTTCTCTCCTCTTCTGTTTTTCCCCCCCCAGGCATAGGTGATTTGCCACTACAGTGGAGACTGACTTGATCCGCTCTGTGGGTGGGATTATCAATCCAAAGTGGGCAAGATCATAACCAATCATTTGTGTTTGAGCCATTACGCCCATTGTAGTCCCTAATCGCCTGATAATCAGACTTGAATTTCATTAGCTTATTTCTCTACTTATCGGTAGGTAATAAGTTCATGTGTAGCCATGCTGCACCAGCATCTCTGATATCGTTCTTCAAATGCGTTAATTTCTTATGGCGCCATCTGTCAACATGATAAGAAAGTGGTGGTTCAGGGGAGGCTTTTAACTGGTGTTGTGCCGTGCAAAGCTGATGAGAGTTGAGACAGTGGCAACGCATAAAAAATGGGCTCCAGGGTGACACCATGTATTATCTCTCTGATGGGGAATACAGAGTTTTGCACTTGTCCCTGGTGTTGTCTAGTCAGTCACCAAATGATTCTCTTTCAGGCTGGTTTTCTTAGCTGGGAAGGTCTTGCAGTGCAGTGGAGGAGGTATGCTACTTAAAGAGGAAGAATGTGAATCTTATGCTTTGGGTCCGCAACAATGATCATATTGTAAAACTTTAATAATAATAATGTGTTATATATTGTCATCATTGTATGTTCCCATACAATGGTGAAATTGGATATCTGCATTTAACCCATCCACCACCAGGTGGTGCAGGGGGTATCTATTGAACATGCACGGTGAGCATTTTGGGATGAGATGTGCTGCTCAGAGACACCATAACCGTGTTTCCATCTATTTTCATTTCGAATTTTGAGCTAATTTTTGAAATCTCGCAAAAATGTAAATACAAATTAATGCGGATCAGAAGTGTTTCCATCAACTGGCTTGAAGCGCATCTACCAGGCCACGCACAGCGTCATTACGTCAGACGTCAGCGTCATTATGTCAGACGTCAGCGTTACGCATGTCTACAGTAAACAGGAAGTAGCGGTTGAAAACAGAACCCGACCACACATCTCGGCAAAATGGAGAGAATATTTCAGGTATGTGTTGCTATCGGGCAAGTTGTATTTACAGCAGACCCCCTACTTACGTACGAGTTTGGGACATAAGAACTGTTCGCAGCTCGATTCTGCCGTAGCTAGGGGGTGAAAATAGCGTCCCGTTCGTAGGTCCTTATTCCGTTCGTAGCTCGCGGAAATACCGCTAACTGAGCGCCGCGCACACATTTAAGCATGTACAGTAGTATACTGTAATGTTAAACATTGCTATTCACATTTACAGAATAAATAAAAATATAATTTCTTACTTTGAGATGGTCAAAGCCGACATCTTAGGTTGCCATGTGTTGATTGTTGTCGGGCCGAGCAGCGCTGCGGCCGGCGAGCGAACCACGGCTGCTCGAGGGCCTGTGTTAGCTTCTGCTAGCCAGGCCATGAGCTGGTGTTGGAGCGGCGGTGCGGCGATCAATCTGCAGCTTCTGCTCCAGCCTGAGACGTCCACAGAGCTCACAGAGACGTTTCCAGCTAGTAATTAATCCATATGAAGCCATCCTGGTCACCAGTCTTCAAAGGCCGGCTCCCTGCAGCCGAAACTGACCTAAGATGGCGTCCGGTGTTCTGCTGTAACTAGTGACCCTTAGTGCTGGACGATAATTCAATAACGATAAATATCGCGATATACTTTTATTCAATAACGATGATATGAAGTTTAAGCATATTTTCGATATTTCGATAGGATTTTACAACGTTTCACTGACGTTTTTCTGTTTCTGTTCGGGTTGGAGCGGCTGCTTCAACAACCCGCCCGGACAGAAAAAGCTGTGACACAAAACGTGCGTGGTGACGTCGTTGTTACGCAGCGCTCACTCCAGCAGCAGGCGTTAGCGGTAGCAGGCTAAAAGCTAAGCTAGTCTCCAAAGCGCGTTAAGTTTTCGCTTCAAAACGAGTCAAACGAGTGCTCATGACCGTCAGAATGTGACTGAACAAAGTTTCACAAGCGAAGAGAAAGCAGACGACATCACTGATGAGAGGAAAGACTAATTCGTCGGTGTGGACGTAGTTCGGTTTTGTTAAACTGCAGGTCTCATCTGCAGCGAGTCTTACTCGGTTTCTTTATTTTGCAAAACGTGACAAAGTCGTTCTAACTAGCGGTGGGAACATCTAACTTGTTTAATCTGAAGAGTTTCCACTCGATAGAATATGATGAGAGTCAGAAGATGAAGAACAATAAAGTTTGAGCCAACGTTTCCCTGAAACTACGACGTAAACAAACAGCCCCAGCAGCGCTGCATGTTTTTTAAATTCAAAATAAAACAAATTCATCAGAAGAAAAAAAAACACTGAATGAAAATGTGCAGAAAGACGAAAATAGTGTTTTAATATCTGCCCCTTGTTTAAAAAATACAAAATAACTACAAACAAACAACAACCTTCACTTCACCTGCACCACACCTTCCCAACAACTTTGATTTAATCATCTTTTAAAACATATAAATAGTTTTAGAAATGTTTATGGTGATATCAAGTCAACACAATCCTGTTTCCTGATTTACAACTCAGCTCCTTCAAACTAGTCCTAAATGGAGGTTTTACAAACATTTACATTCCCTTCAGGGTTTAATAACTTTAAACAAATTTTGATTTACAACTCAGCTCCTTCAAACTAGTCCTAAATGGAGGTTTTACAAACATTTACATTCCCTTCAGGGTTTAATAACTTTAAACAAATTTTAATTGAATATTTGGGGGGTAATTTTTTTTTCAGTTTTATACATGACTTGTAAAATACTATGTTCAACCAAATCATAAAATTTTAATAATTTAAACTGATGAAATATTTGTTGGGTGACCATAGCACTTCCTACTAATAATTCTTATAGCTCTTTAAAAAAACAAAAAAAAAAAAACAGGGTTTGTAATAGTTTTACATGCTTTTCCCCAAACTTCAATACAACAGATTAAATAATCATTACATTATTCAATATATTCAAAACTTTGTCATTCAAAAACTATTTTACTTTATCCGCTCATTCTCAATCAGTTCATCTGGACAGTTTCTTTTTAGTAGAAACGTTTCACCCTCACTCCAGAGGGCTTCGTCAGTCAGAGTAGTCCAAAGCAAACTGAAGCTACCCCACCAAGTAAACAACTTAAGTGGACCAACCAGTTTGCTGTAGCCAAGATGGTTTCTGGGGGCTTGTCCCTCGTCGACTCCTCCCAGGCAGGCAGACATGTCCAAAGTGGTTCAAGACAAGAAAGTTCATTCTCAATAGTCCAGGTATCAAATCCGCTCATTCTCAATCAGTTCATCTGGACAGTTTCTTTTTAGTAGAAACGTTTCACCCTCACTCCAGAGGGCTTCGTCAGTCAGAGTAGTCCAAAGCAAACTGAAGCTACCCCACCAAGTAAACAACTTAAGTGGACCAACCAGTTTGCTGTAGCCAAGATGGTTTCTGGGGGCTTGTCCCTCGTCGACTCCTCCCAGGCAGGCAGACATGTCCAAAGTGGTTCAAGACAAGAAAGTTCATTCTCAATAGTCCAGGTATCAAATCCGCTCATTCTCAATCAGTTCATCTGGACAGTTTCTTTTTAGTAGAAACGTTTCACCCTCACTCCAGAGGGCTTCGTCAGTCAGAGTAGTCCAAAGCAAACTGAAGCTACCCCACCAAGTAAACAACTTAAGTGGACCAACCAGTTTGCTGTAGCCAAGATGGTTTCTGGGGGCTTGTCCCTCGTCGACTCCTCCCAGGCAGGCAGACATGTCCAAAGTGGTTCAAGACAAGAAAGTTCATTCTCAATAGTCCAGGTATCAAATCCGCTCATTCTCAATCAGTTCATCTGGACAGTTTCTTTTTTGTAGAAACGTTTCACCCTCACTCCAGAGGGCTTCGTCAGTCAGAGTAGTCCAAAGCACACTGAAGTTAAACCACCAAGTAAACAACTTAAGTGGACCAACCAGTTTGCTGTAGCCAAGATGGTTTCTGGGGGCTTGTCCCTCGTTGACTCCTCCCAGGCAGGCAGACATGTCCAAAGTGGTTCAAGACAAGAAAGTTCATTCTCAATAGTCCAGGTATCAAATCCGCTCATTCTCAAT
>JBBPBX010052280.1:9194-21266 GCA_038048925.1 Garcialebias charrua
GATGATGGTCATCCATTTCCAATAGTGACAAACACCCTGCCTCCTGTGACCAATGTATGTGTCTTTGTGTATCATACCCACTGAGCAACGCACGTAAACTTTAAGAAAAATTTAAGCGTTAACTCGGGGGCTGTGATTAATCTGATTAATCAATATGCTTAACTTTGTAAGCTTGAAATGTAAATATGCAGGTTTTCATAAAATGTTGAAAAAATGTTTTATTGTCTCAAACCAAACAGTTCCCTTTCAGTGTGGTCTCTCGGTGCAACATACTTGCTATGGGAATTGCGCCCCCGCGCGATTACCTGAAGGAATACATTCACGCCTTTTACGGCAGGGGGCGTCACCCCACGTCAGAGGTACCGCCCTTCCGGTACTTAAGCGACTGACGCCCCTCCATCTTTCTCTTTTTTGCCCTTCACCTCGCTGAAACACCTGAACATCGCGGGACTTCTCTGTTGTCGCGTCGCTTGATTGAGGTGAGCTTGCTCCCTACACTGAGCGTACAGAGAACAATTTTCCTGCGTACTGCTGGGCTGGCGAAAGCTAGTCCAGCATTTTTCTACTTACCCAAAGTTTTTCTTCTCTTCCGCAGCTTCGCTCGACGACGCTAACTGCGTCACAACCTTCTGCTAATCTCTAGCAGTCTACCAGCGAAAGCAAGACGACGGAGAAGACGGCTTCGAACAAAAGGAAACTAGGACCAACTTCTACTCTTCTCGTCTCCGGACATGGCTCCCGAGAAGGGAAAGCGGAGGACAAAGAAGAAGAAAACCAGGACGACGAGTCCTCGCTCGCGCCCATGCCCCAGCGGATGCGGCTACTCTCTCTTCGGCGACGGACACCCACGAGGCCTGTCCTGTCTGCCTAGGGATCCTGCACGCGAGGAAAGCGCTGGAATCCCCCGACTCCTGCCCCCACTGTCGCCAAATGACGGCCACAGTGAGGAAACGCCGCACGGACACGTTGGCAAAATCTATGGCAAGGACTGCGGCGATGAAGGTTGCACGTCGCACTAACCTGCTTGCTCCAGAACCGGAGCCCGAAAACGTGGACCTGGAGTGCAGTGGCCGAGTCGGGGAGGACAATGCGTCGGACTCCTCACTTGCCGTTGAGGAGTGTGAGAAGTGTCCGCATTGACGCCAAAGACGGTGACAAGGGAGAAACTATTCATTCCTCCCAGAACCTGGCGCAGAACCTTCCGGAACCTGACTTGTCGGTACCTGCTCTGTTTGACCTGTGCCATAGGGCCGCTGATGCCCTGCAGGTCACGTGGCCAGACCCCACACCTCGTCAACAGGCTACGAGGCTGGCGGGATGCTACTTATACGCAAAGCAACCGACAACGTCACAAAAAATGCAATTTTTTCCGGACTTTCTCATGGAACTCAAACGCTCCTGAGCGGAACCCAGGGCTCCCATCATGCTGCCATTGTCCCGACTCTTGGATGTTGCGGGAATGGAGGCTCTGGGTCTTGCCAGTGAACCCCCAATAGAGGAGTCTCTAGCGGCTCACCTGGCCCCCACAGCCACAGGAATGAATCCAGCGCTACCCAGCAGGGCCTGCCGCGCTTCGGAGAAACAACTCAAGAAGTGCTACAAGGCCCAAGGCCTCGCGGCTCGCGCAATGTATGCGTCGAGCATGGTACAGGCCTACCTGGCAGAAAAACTACAGGATATCCAGGTAACAAAAGACGAACAGGCCGCAACCGAGGCCATAGAGGAGGCCCGACATGCCTCTGACCTCGTGCTCAGCATGATGGGGACAGTAGCTATTTCCCAGGGCAAAGCAATGGCAGAAATAGTTGTCGCCCAGCGCCATCTTTGGCTAACACTGTCGGACCTCCCGGAGAACCAGAGGTCCACTTTCCTACAGCACCCGATCGAGTCGAGGGGACTCTTTGGGAGAGCCCTGGAACGTGTCCAGGCAAGGCTGGAACAAAGGCGCAAACAAGCAGAAGCCCTCCGCGAGGGTTTGCCAAGAAAAAAAAATTGCCCCACCAAAGGAAAACACGCGTGGTCTTCCACGAAAGAGACCCGCTGGGGACTGTGAGGCCTCTCAGTACCGCCCGAGTGGTGCTTCGACCTCTTCCTACGGAAACCAGTTCCAGACCTGATGAACCAGGACGAACTGATGATTTTACAGGTTTGCCCACCCACGAGGTACGGGAACCTAACTTTCTGATCCCAGTCTCTGCTCGTAAAAAACTACGAGGAGCTGGTGACATGTGTGCGCGCACCAAATATGACTCGCCTACTGTATATGTAAACAAAACAGACACTGTTTCAGACATGTACAAAAATAAAAGTACCAAAGCACAGACTGCCCTGGTTCTTGACTCGAGTCCCATTTTTATAAAACCCAGACCACATGGTCAAACTATGAACCACAGCAAGATACACGAGATCCGCCAGAGACGGCCTGATCTCGCGATATCTTCTGTTGGGCCGAGCAGCCTGCTCAAAAAAGCGAGAGAGGGGTCAAAGGTCACCCCTTCAGCGCTAAAACACAAGGAGCAGCAATTCAACATGCCATCCAGGCTCAGTGCGCATGCGTAGGCTTGGGAGGCATGTTTACCAAATGATTGGGTCATGACAACAATACGTCATGGGTTCAAGTTACAGTTCTCAAAGAGACAGCCCCGTTTCTCAGGGGTGTTGCAATCTAAGATCAACCTTGCACGCGCATACGTGCTGATGGAAGGAAGTGTCAACGATATTGCAAAAGGGAGTGATTAGTTTGGTCTCAGGACGCAAACTACGCTCTGGCCACTACAGCAAGTACTTCCTGGTACCCAAAAAGGACCGTTCCTTGAGACCGATTCTGGATCTCAGGATTCTCAATAAAGGAATTAAAACTTTCAAGTTCAAGTTGCTTACACTGCGGCAAGTTCTCCAGTCTGTGAGACTAGGAGACTACGCATGTACAGTGGATTTGAAAGACACCTATTTACATATAGGCGTGTGGAGGAGACACTGAAAGTTCCTCCGTTTTGCGTTTGAAGAAAACTCTTATGAATTCAAAGCCTTCGGTTTAAATACTGCTCCGTGTACATTTACTAAATGTCTGGATGTAGCCCTGACCCCTCTTAGGAATCAAGGACTCAGGGTCTTGAATTACCTGGACGACCTGCTAATTCTGGCTAGAAGCAGAAGGCAGGCGCTGTCAACTCCCTTAAGGTGATCTCTCACCTGGAGTCTCTCGGTTTTGTCATAAACCTACAGAAAAGCGATCTGACTCCGTCACGGGTTACCGTATTTCTGGGTGTACAGATTGACACTGTCCAATACAGAGCATGGCTCTCGAAGGAAAGAGTTTCCTCCATTCGCCATTGCCTGGGAAAATTTAAACTGGACCAACGGGTCCCTGTGAAAACGTGCCAACGCCTGTTAGGCCTCTTGGCGGCAGCCATTCCTTGTGTGCCACGTGCATTATTGAAAATGCGGGCCATACAGGTATGGTTAAACCAACAAATACAACCCGCTCTGCCTAACCAAGCAGGAAAGGTTAAGATAGACCCAGAGTGTCTAAAGGCCCTGGAACCTTGGAGAGATCTGTCCGTTTTCACGGAAGGGGTCTCACTGGGAAGGGTGTCGTCCCGTGTAGTCATCACGACGGACGCCTCAAAAACAGGATGGGGAGCGATCTGCAGAAACCAGAATGCCTGCGGCCTTTGGAACGAGCAGGAAACCAAATTACATATTAACTTCCTGGAATTGCTGGCCGTATTCCTGTCATTGAAATACTTCTTCAGTAAAGGTCTGATTGCTGGGCATCATATCCTGGTAAAATCAGATAACAGGACCACGGTGTCCTTCATCAACAGAGAAGGAGGGACGAGGTCCCGGGCCCTCCTAGATCTGACACGAAGGATTATCACATGATGTGCTCCAAGAATCTTGTCACTTAGGGTGACTCATGTCCCTGGTGATCTGAATTATGGTGCAGCTGCCCTTTCAAGAGGGCTTCTTTTGGCATCAGAATGGAGCCTGAACCCACGGATTGTGGAACAGGTATGGTCACGTTTCGGTAGAGCCTCTGTGGACCTGTTTGCTTGCAGAGCTAGCTCTCACTGTGACCTATACTTCTCCTTGAAGGAGATAGATGCTCCATTGGGGATAGAAACTCTGGCACATGACTGGCCAGCAGAGTTGCTCTACTATACTTTTCCACCCGTCCCTCTGATCGGGGCGACATTGGAACGGGTGAGACGGGGAGCCCTCTCCTTGATCCTCATAGTTCCCAGATGGCCATAGAAACCGTGGTTCCCGGAGTTGATCTCAATGTTGTCGGGGACACCATGGCAATTGCCTCCTCATAGGGACCTACTGACTCAGGCACGTGGACAGCTTCTACACCCACGTCCAGGGTTGTGGCAACTCTCAGCCTGGCCTCTGAAAGGTACTGGCTGAAAGCCTAAAGACTGAGTTAGACTTTCGCTTTGGTCCGCAGGCTGGAGCGCGCGAGCCGCGCGTGCACTGTGCCGCACGGCAAAATGCGTTCATAGTTTAGCCCCTGTGTTTATGGTTGACGCACGGCGGAGCATGGCAAAGTGCTGTTCTTTTACGGGCCAGCAGGTGGCAGTAGCCTCTACAACATGTGCATATGTTACAAGAAAGGGTGTAGAAGAAGAAATCTACCGTAGAAGAAGAACTGTTTGACGTCACAACACAAACAAAATGGCTTCCCGCTCGCTTCATTCTTGAACTGTCTTTATTAGAGGAGCAAATTATAATAGAACAACAGTTATTGTGTCTTGCAATTTTAATGAGACGAAGAAGACGCAGAAGGAGATGGTATGTTCGGCCATTACACCCTCAGAGACGTACTGGTGGGTGGTGATGCCGATGCGGAGAATTGACGAAGAAATGCACTTCAGTTACTTCCGCATGTCTGCACGCCGATTTGATGACCTGCTACATCGTATTTCGCCTTTCATACGACATGGAAGGACCCACAGCAGCCCTGTGACATTACCCGAGCGTTTGGCAGTGACTTTAAGAATCCTGGCTTCAGGTAGCAGCCAGAAAAGTGTAGCAGCCAGCTACAAACTTGGTGCAACTACGGTTTCCCTGATGTGTGCTAAGCTATATTGTATATTGCTATATGTATTTGAATGTTAATGATTTTAAATAAAATGAAACTACATTGAAATATCCACTTCAGCTTTCCGTCTGTTTTGTTTGCATATTGTATTTACAAAGCCACTAACAGTTGTATTACATAAAATTTGGTATGAAAGACTTTTTTATAATTGTAAGAACATTAGATGTTAGAATTATTTGGAAACCTGAAATGGCATTGTAAATATAAGTCCCATATTGCATTAAAATGAAGCATTGCTACCTGACACGAAAAATCTCAATGTGTAGTAGCCTTTATTTCACCAGGAATGTGAAGTGGAATGTGGAGAAACCTGTAGAAATAGTGTTTTGATTTTAATGTGTGCAAAAATTGCATGCTGTCTAAAAATAATTGATAAATGTGTAATTATGCATTACAAATGTATCATTTGAATCAAAGTCAAGTCAAAGTCAGCTTTATTCTCAAAACAGTAATATGTACAGGACATACACAGGATTGAAATTGCATTTCTCTCTGTCCCTCAGTGCAACAATAACTATTTAAACACTAAAACATTTAATAAACATAAAATGAAATAAAGTGTAATACTGTCCTGAGTTTTTGCATAGTACTTTTTCATAGTAGTATAAAAGTATAAATGTTTTCACCAACACCAACATTTAATATCCATAAACATAAAATGAAATAAAGTGTAATACTGTCCTGAGTTTTTGCATAGTACTTTTTCATAGTAGTATAAAAGTATAAAAAGTTTTCACCAACATTTAATAAACATAAAATGAAATAAAGTGTAATACTGTCCTGAGTTTTTGCATAGTACTTTTTCATAGTAGTATAAAAGTATAAAAAGTTTTCACCAACATTTAATAAACATAAAATGAAATAAAGTGTAATACTGTCCTGAGTTTTTGCATAGTACTTTTTCATAGTAGTATAAAAGTATAAAAAGTTTTCACCAACATTTAATAAACATAAAATGAAATAAAGTGTAATACTGTCCTGAGTTTTTGCATAGTACTTTTTCATAGTAGTATAAAAGTATAAAAAGTTTTCACCAACACCAACGGAGTGAGCTGATGCTAGGGCTGTCGCTTCTGCTACTGCTGCTTGACCCTGGCAAGTGTCGAGGTGGTACGGGTATGGGCACCGTTGGACAGGGAGGAATTGGCGTGGAGGACCTGCGCAGAGGAAAACACCCTGCATTTGAAGTACTGCCAGTTTCATGGCCAGTAGGCGTGAGGTTGTGAGAGACGATGGGTGTGATGTACTCATGGTCGATGGTGGTGACGGTCTGGTCCATGGGGGTGAGGGTCTGGTCGATAGGGGTGAAGGTCTGGTCGAATGGGGTGACAGTCTGGTCGAGGCACCATGTATCGTCCTGTGCTTGGCTCTGTGGTGTTTCTTCAGGCTAAAAAACAGACATTGACATCCATCAGTACAAAATGAAACGGTAACGGATACAATGCACATATGTGTTAAATAAAAACAAATGTTTGTGTAATTGTTAGCTTAATAAACAGAAGGTGAAGCATCAACAGACATATAGGCTAAATTTGTTTACAGTTGAGGTGTGCAGATCTAAAATGGTTATTTCCACTATTTCACATTTACTGGTCAGCAGCTTGATTTATATTTTCATTAAGCCATGTTTTGGTCATTCATTCTCACAGTTTATTGTTTATATGACTACAAAGGGGAAACAACACGGCAGGCTGCACAGCATGGCCTGCTGTAATAAAAGCAGTACTAACTTTTTTTTCTTTCATTTTTACCTCTTTTTCCATATTTGTGTCCTTTTCTCTGTGTTTTATAAAACTCGACAGCCAACTCAGCTCCACAACGAGGATTGGCACCGGTTTGTTGGTGCCAGGATCGCCACTTCTGATCACCCTCTTTTTGGCCTTCACGAAGCGATCCCGCATGTTTTTCTTCCTCCTTCTGCATCGCTTCTGCAATCTCCTTCCATGAACTCTGTGCCAGTTGCACATCTTTGTGTTCTCTCATAGAGGGATCATACAAATGGCGATACATGCGGATGAGTTCAGCCAGAGCAGCTTCGAAAGCGTCCATCTTGTTTTGAGCCCAGTCCGTACGTCACTGAGCGCGGCGCGCGCTCTAGGCTTGCGGAGTTTCAAAAATTCAGAGGTGCACGGCACGCGCTAATCCCCTGCGCGGGGCCAACGCGCAGGGGCGGGGACTGTGAAATTGCGTCACTTTTGGAGGGCACACCCTCGCGCGCTGCGCGACGCGTCGACTATGAATCTAGCTTAAAGGCCCCAGTATAGCTGCGCGTTAATCTAGCGCCGCGGTACAAGCCTTTGATCACGGGCGTGAATGCGCCAAGCTCAAATTTTACTACGCCTACGCGCGCGCGTTGATAAACTGCCTCGCACCGGACTGTTTTGTTTTAAATTCCTCTTCTTCATCGCTGATCTGGCATTTTCTTTTGGGTTTTTTTGCCAAAAGTCAAGTGATCACTTGAAGCTGTCACCATTCACTTCCTCTTCCAAGGAGGAGGAATGATTGAATTTCTCATGAGCGAACTAAAGTCATGTCGAACGAGGTTGCACCAGGTTCTAAATATTTCCTGGTGTGCAGGTCTGCTGTGTGGGCTGAAGGAGAAGCGCTCCCTGTTTTTAATTTATTTTTTTAAACTTTTTATGAACAGATAAACACAGAAAACCGCTGCACATCCCTCTGTCTTTTTTCTCCAACCCGACATGTCAATCATTTCAGTAGGCGTGTCAGCAAATGACCAATCAAGGGGAGGGAAGGGTCTGCAGGAGCGAGGACTGGGGACTCAGTCAGAGCTTTCCGCAGGCGGTCAAATCATCCCTCTGTCTTTTTTCTCCAACCCGACATGTCAATCATTTCAGTAGGCGTGTCAGCAAATGACCAATCAGTGACCTCAATTTGTCTCTTAGGTAAACGCTCTGCCCTGCTGCAGCTGCTCGAGCCTGCACTCCAGAGAGCTGCACTTGCACAGAGCTATAATATGAACTGCCTGCGCGTAGCACACGCAAGTCCAGCGGCGTTGGGCACAACGCGCAGCTATACTGGGGGCTTAAGGCTTTTGTTGCTTTGTCCCGACACAAGCAGTAATAACATTCACAAGGGTATCCCTTGATGTTTATGTTTTTGCCTAGGAGATGTATAATGGAAGGGTTTCCCCTCTCCTTAATTGATCTCTAACATCAGGATGGGCTCCACTTGTCAGTCGGGCCGTAAAAAAAAAAAAATGTTGCTCCTCCTGTCCCTCAGAATGCTCAAAGGGAAACGGGAGTTGATGAGTACTCACACTACTGGAGCACGCTTAGGCTGTCTCTAATTGGTGTTACATATTTATACATGGCCATGTGAGACATAATGTGAATGTCTCTCACATTTGGCTTTTTTCCTCTTGGCATCTGCTCTCTGCATCCCTTGTAGTAAGCAGCTGGGAGATGCCCATCTCTTAGGACGGAGGTTCTCACATGCATTTTTGCTGAGCATTTCAAGGGCGTGAATGAATTACGTTCCCATAGCAAGTATGTTGCACCGAGAGACCACACTGAAAGGGAACTGAAAGTTATGCACCATAACTCATGTTCCCTGAAGGAAGGGAACGAGGTGCAACATAGCTGGCCCTTTTCAATGCTGAAAGCTCGGTGAAGTGCAATTTTTGAGAAAGATGGAGGGGCGTCAGTCGCTTAAGTACCTGAAGGGCGGTACCTCTGACGCGGGGTGACGCCCCCTGCCGTAAAAGGCGTGAATGTATTCCTTCAGGTAATCGCGCGGGGGCGCAATTCCCATAGCAAGTATGTTGCACCTCGTTCCCTTCCTTCAGGGAACATTAGTTATGGTGCATAACTTTCAGTTTCTACTGGTCAACGGAGTGAACATCATGTTATGAAAGCAGATATTTACAGCTCTATTTAGGATTTAATGTTCATTTCTTTGTGATTTGAATTTTTTATTTTAATTAATTAATGTTTAGGTTTGTACACTATCTGTAGTAGGTATATGACTCAAGTTACAGAAAGAACAAAGAGGGGTTTCACCTCAGTAGTCTGCCAAGTTGGGGCATAAAAACATCTATCCACCATCGCAACTTTACCAAAATATGTTTCATGAGTATAAGGAATCTTGTACTAGAATTTGATTCCAAAGAATTTTAACAAAACAAAAAAACTTTTCTGTAGGTGAAGATGGCTCGTTTCCAACCAGGAAGCTTTAAGCTGATTGAGATGGTATGAACTCTCCCGTTTTGAATTCAGAGAGTTCCATGGATGGGAAACAAAATGTCTTCAACCACAGAATAGAAGTCCTATTTTTAATTCATCATGTCCTGGATAACTGAGACTTCACACCAGTGGTTATAATTTGCTTACATTCAGACAGGGTTACCAGTTATAAGTAAAGACACCCCTAAAGTGGACTAAACCCACTTTTATTGCTGCTAGTACTTCAATTTTCCACATCTGGCAATCACATTTAGTTTTCAGTTGTCAACATTTAAACATTAACGTTGACAGTTTTGCTTTATTGGTGACATCTGACAACAGCTTTTGTATTTTTCTTCATGTAAATAAATGGCTGCACTGATTTATCACCTCTGTTAATTGGGAAGACATTACATCAAAAGTAGTGAAAGTTTTTAAACTATGTCTTCGTCTGAATTAGATTGTATTATCTTCATGTTGTAAAATCAACAGAATCAATTGGTTTTGTATATTGCGATTTTTGGGGGGAAAAACAGATGATTTGCAAAATCAACATCTTCACTTTTAACCAGTCAAGTTATGCAAGTCTCTTCTCTGACTATCAGAGCAAGAATTTTTTGTTTGTTTTGTTTTTGTTTTGTGGCTGCATCTTCTTGCACACATGGGGTTTTATTTGGGAAGAGCATTTCTTGGTCGTAATTGGGTCACTTTTCCTTTGAACCTGTCACTGTTGCTGCAGGCAGCACCTTCTTTGGGTATATTCAAATCAAAGTAGCATCTACAAAGGCCAGGCACACACCTACGCGCTGAGCGAAACTTTGACACAAACACACTCAGTCTATACACAACTTCCTACTCGTGCGCGTTCGTTCGTGCATGCACGTCGGAGCACTCATCTGAGGAGTTTGACGTTAGCAGATTGTCAGCCCTTTGCGGAAAAAGACGCCAGCTACTATGACAATAAACATTTTGTGATGCATCTTTTCAGTGCGTCTGTTTTAAGGCTACAAACTAAGGAATGTCTTATGGTGACATGTTTATAAAAAAATAAAAAGCCAGCTTCCTTTTGACTTCTTCAGTTGTTATTAAAATGGGTAAAGGTTTATATTTGTATGAAATATTATTTAAGCTGCAGATTGTGCCAAAATTAATGCTTTTATATTTTTGACTAGTTTTTATTTGTGTATTTTTATCCATCAACAATTAAGCATTCTATATTCTTTATTGTAAATTTACATTTATTTACAACAAAAACAAGTTTAGATGCATCTTCATCCATCCGTTTGTTGTCATCCGTCCTGTTTGGTCCAAAATATGCAGCTGAGACATCTGGAATGGAGACCTGTCCAGGATGTCTCTGTGATGGACTGGAGATCTGTCCGGGGGGGTCCCCTGCCTTCACCCAGAAAAACAGAAAAATGTGGCTTTGTTATATATATATATATATAATACATTTACATAAATGTTAATATTTGACTGCCTGATCACAAAACAAACACACACACACCCTGATGTTCAGCTATGACATCAATATGTTATTTTGACAGTATTTGATATAAATTTATTTTTAAATGTAATGATTGACGTATAAACTACTGTTTTTATATATATTTATATATAGTGAACATGTAAACATGCAAAGTACAACAGTGGAAATATGAATGGTGTTTTTCAGAACGTATGTTTGAATAAACTTCTAAAATAAAACAGATAATATAAAAAGGACTCATGTTTTTAGACTATAAATTAATGTTGAATGATTATTAGATAAATTAATTAATACCGTTTCAGTGCTCTGTAAAAGAGTTATCCCGATCAGCCTCTGCAGAACTCCGACACCTGCTCACTTCCTGAACGTGACACCTCTCATGAAAACAGCAGCAGCAGGAAGAAAATAAAACCCTGCTGTTTCTTGTTGATCACTCAAAATTCATTCATTCATTCAACCTTTATTTATAGGGTTAAAATAACTTCTGCTTCACGAACTGAAGCCAAATCGCTAAAATATCAACTTTTAAATTGCTAAATTCGTCTGATGCGTCTGCATTCTCCGCCATTGTTTTACAATGCGCGTTGGAGCAGGCATCTGGACGTGACGTCACAGTCACGTGACCGGAAATATCCGGATTTACCGTGTAAAAAAACGGCGCTAATTTTAAACTACCGTATTTTTGAGAGGAATTTTCATTAATTTAACATTGTTTTAGCAAAAACGATCATAGTTCAATGTTAAAATATATATATATGTTGTGCCATTTTATGGAAAGTTCAAAGATGATGTCAGGGGAGCTTTAAAGGGTTCAAACCGTCTTATACAAGTGTTCACAATATGATGCTTTTGATGTGGATCACAGTTCATGATCTTGTCTGTAGTTAGAGAAAACAAACTGAAGTTTCTGAGCTGCATACATTCAGCTGGGACTGCTGCAAGATAAAGAATGAAGATTAATTCATTGTGAAATAATTCTTTATTAGATTCTTGAACATGTATGTTATCTCGCTTAAATACAAATGTGGACCATTAATAATCTATTAATATAATAAACAATAATAATCAGTTGACTAATACTGACCTGTGGTTGAATAAGTGTACTGTACTCTTTTAGAACATGTCTGACGTTGATCTCTGTGCCTGAATTGTTAGGTACGAAGAGTGTAAAGAGAAGCTCGTGCCATTTTTGAAAAAAGTGGGCTTCAACCCGAAGAAAGACATTCACTTCATGCCGTGCTCTGGACTAACAGGGGCCAACCTGAAGGAGCCTACTGATATGTGCCCGTGGTACA